>JAYMFX010222310.1:0-10588 GCA_036784945.1 Monocelis spectator | reverse complement strand
CTATATCTATGTATTCTATATCTATGTATTCTATATCTATGTATTCTATATCTATGTATTCTATATCTATGTATTCTATATCTATGTATCATATCATATCTTCTACTGCTTACATTAGAAGTATAATGATTTAATAGGCCGGTCCCCTCTTCATGGGGTTAGACTCCATACAACAGGCTGAACTTGACCGTATATTATCCAAAGACATGCAATCCAAATAATCAACCTCCCATAAAAAACAATTCACTCATCTCAATTATTGTAAATCTAAATAATTATATTTTAGACAGTTTTAGTAATAATCCTGCGAGTAGATTATAGTATGTATGAATAATTTAGTACTTCAGGGAAAAGTTGTGAACTAAATTGTTTGCTAATTCCGGCAACCCTCACTATAGAAAGAATGAATACCTACATTTGTTATTCATAATTCAAACTCTATAGGTAAGGCGGGACTGGCCCATAAATAAAACAAAAGCGCGGCTGTGCTTTATTAATAAATTGTCAACAACAAGAGCTGTGGCTTCATTTATTTTGTCTTTCATTGAAATGGCAGACATTTTAAATATTTAATATTTTAAGGAGGGACATTATATACAGGTATAGCATAGAATGTTGATGAGTTGAGATCCCGAGTTTTAAATTGATTGATTGATTGATTATAATTTCTTATAACTTTGAATTTGAATATTGAAATATAAAATAGCATGCAACTTATTAATTAATATCATTCTTCCTGATTACGTAATATCTATACTGTTTACTGGGAGTGCATCTTGGTGGTGTGAGACTCAGATAAATAAAAGTGTGCAGTAGATAAAGATTGTTTGTTACACTCTTATTGTTACACTCTTATTGTTACACTCACATTTATTGATCTATTTTACATTAATGTTATTAAAATGGGATATAGAAAAAGAAATTCATTGAACAGAAATTGACACTGCATCTTAATTGAAAGCAAAAGACGATGATTTAAAACGCATTGAAACGATAGAGAATTCTGTGATTTTTGAAAATTCCTCATTAACTATATCATATTCAGACTATTTATAGGTTAGGATGTGACTTCTAAGTCTTCTAAATTGTAAATTTAGATTGAAAAAAACTTGAGCTGAATGTTACGAAACATTCTGAATGTTATTTGAAATATTTGACAGTTAATAATAGAAAGTAGAAAGTAGAAAGATTATTATAAGAAGAGGAGGTCTAATGGATTTTCTGTAGGAGGTAATTAAGGAGAAAGTTCTATGACAGCTTATTCTAACAACTTTTAGAATGCAATATGTTTTCAAGTGCGCGGTGAAATGAAATTATGAGTTCATTGAATTGCTTAAAAGATTCAACCATACCTATATAAGAATCTTTATACCTGCATATATTATTCAACAATATATAAGGAAATAGAACGAGACTTTTTTTTATAAAACATCTTTATGAAATATAAAAGTTCGATAAAAACAAATGCCTCATTTTCTCTTCTATCAATTATAGCTTCTGTATAAAAGGTAATTTAGATAAAGGGGGATAAGAATTTTATTATAATTTTCATAAAATATTTCTATTCCTTACGGTTAGTATGGAAAAGGATATTCTTATCTTATCGGGTATTTGTCATAAAAGTGTCACGCTAATTAATTTTATCATTGATGACTTGATGTAAATGTTTTAATGTCGATCAGAGTTCTCAGTATGAGAAATGTCAATTTTTCTCTCTTAAATAAAGCAGATTTTTTAAATCTCTCTTAATCCTCCTGCTGGATATCGCTTTGTCGATATGTAATCGGATACTATTTTATTCTTAAAAGCTTGTTTCCTACTCTTTGTTTGGATCAGATTTCAGTTTAAAATGGCATGACAGGAATGATTTTATATTCTGTTAACGATGCGATATTCAGTTCAAGAGAAATTATAAAAAGTGGATTAAAACAAAAGAATTTGAGTCTGATGTCATAAAACATAACGACAATATAATGATTGATCTAAGATCTGATTAAATGTTTTAAATTCTCAGTGATACAAACGTCAAGTCCAGGTAAATGAAACTAAAAAATGTGACTCGTATTTAAATTGTGTTTTTAAGTATTTTTCTGTGTGAATAATATGAATTAGACAATGTCTTTTATATTTTAGTAAAATTTTTGAGTCATTTGAATTTCTATTTCCTTGTGCCTTCCCGGATTCCGAAATGTATCCTCCAAATGTGTATTTATGCAGCAATGTATCCATATATCTATAGATTATTTCCAAATCAATGTTTATGCAGCAAACAATGGGATTTTTACTCTTAAGGATGTACTCTATTAGAAAAACATCGGCAGAAAAATTCCCCGCAGTTGAGTGGAGGATTTCATATTACTGACCCATGGAGTAACATAATAAAATTGATGCATTAAAACAAATAAAATGCCATAAGGAATATATTCTTGATGATAGATAGATTTGGACTTATTTGGATTTATATTTTAGTTAGTTAGTTGTTGCGCTTACCATGAAACCGACTACTACAATAAAAATCAATTTTTTATTGAAACATTAGTAAGAAATGAATTGCTGGTTACCACATGGGGTACAGAACGCGTCTGTAGTCTCAATCAAATTCAGCGCTTGGCCAAGGAGTTCAGGGAAGGTGATCGCGATTCGATTAAGAGGAAAGAATGCTATGGACAAAGGCGGACGTCGCGATCTGCAGAAAATGTGGAGGCCTAATAGAAAATAATCTCCGAGTCTCTACAATGACTGAGATTCAGGAGACAGCGGTTCGGAGAATCCTTCATAAAGATCTGAAGAAAAGTGTCAGCTCCTAATGGGTACCCTCACTCAGGAGATATTCAGTCGTTGCCGCAGCTAACTAACGAACTTGCTGCATTGAAAGAGGATTTGCAGAAGATTATCAGAAACGGAGGGGACTATAAGTAAAACAGATATTTCATATTGTTGGACAAAAGTTTCATTTAGCTAATCTCTACCTTTTATATTTAAATTACCCAATTCATTATGTCTTTCAGTATAAATATTTCCGTAATTTCGATGAAACTATGAAATGATTAAGAAATCGTATTCAGGACATACCTATTCACATCAGATATCAATAATTTCTCAAAATTAATACCATATAAGTAAACTTTATTGAAATTTTACATGCTATGTTCACCGGACAATCTTGATTAGAATGCTGAATTATAGATACCTTACACATGCATATAGCATGTAAATTGAAACCAAATGTTAGTCAGACTGGCTAAATTCCATTTTGATCAAATTCGTCACTAAATAACTTCTACATAAATCATAGCTCAATCCAATAAATCAAAACTACTTTCTATACCTCCCCGGAGAGAAAATGTCGGTTCATTAGTAATTTTAGTGTTCTTTACTCTGTTAGATATTCCCCGATGACATAAATCAAGTCAGTGAATAATAACAGGAATCAAAATTATTTTATAGCATGTGGATCCATAATTCCATGAAAGCATCAGCAAAATGCCAGCACTGAGCTAAAATAGTGAACCGTGTAATATTAAGCATTATATAGACAGAATATAGTAATATGAATGGATCACATGATGCAAATAAATAAATTACCGAAAACTATGCTATCATACTGACATTTTGTTTTTAATTGATAGTCTTGATATAATACGAACAAATATTAAGGAACACTCCATTCATTAATCTTAATCTTAATCTTAATCTTAATCTTAATCTTAATCGCATGTAATGTCCTGAATTTTTGAGGCTTTATTGCAAAATATAGTTTTTGTTATTTCTAATTTTTGGCAAAATTGTAATGTAACATTAAGAATCTTCCCTAGATACCTATAAATGTTTATCCAATTTGATAACGGTGCTTTCAAATTCCTCAGATTTATCGCTTCATAAATTATGATGATACATGAATCAAAGTTGGCCCGGAGAAAGCCCAACCTTGTTTTTTTCACTGGGTATCTATTATAACCAGGAAATTTCTAAATTTTAATCCAGAAATCTTTATACAAATCCCAAACAGATTACTTTCTCTTCTTCATGTTAGGGCAACTTTATCAGTCGTGGACTCAAGATATTTCTCTATAAGAATGAAATAAATACGCTATATATCTCCAAGAAATAATCAATAAATGACATGACTTTAATTCAACACAATTTAGTATTTAAATTTACTCAGATAGAAAGAAAAACCGTTGTTTTACGTATCTTTTTAACGAAAGTAATCCATTTGACATCGTTTGCTTATCAAAATCGATAAGAGTAGACCCCCATTATTATCTGAAAGCCCCCGGCTAGTATTTCGTCAATTTGGAAGCTACACTCTCCAAATTTTAACACTTCAATTTACTTCAGGCAAATAAAAATGTCCTAAAAATAAAAATCAGAAATATCGCTTGTGAATTCTTTGAAAATAGCCCTCGTTCATCATATTGTTATACCTATATATAAACGATCAAAATGTAACACTCACAGAGTTGCCATGGCTTTAATTTTGAACTCAAGATTATTTTGGAATTGCGCAAAGTATACCTACCCTGTTCGAAATTTCAAAATATGCTCTATGAAGTAAGATGCTGTAAAGTTGCTATGCTTTAAAATAAAGTATGACATTTGACTTGAATTTAAAATGTTATCATATTATATAAATTATGTGATCATCTCACATTATCATATTATATAAATTATGTGATCATCTCACAGCTAATCACACATAATATTCTAATTATTTCCATACATTACTTTTAGTAATAACTTATTTAAAATAACTTGTCGAAATAAAAATGAAAACAACAGATTATATGTTAGTATATGGTAGCTAGTACCGTACCACCTACCAGTCCTATCAGTAATAAGAACTATCCTGATTGATTGGATAATATTCCATCAGAAAATTGGATCTGATGTACTATGGATGTACTATAATGAACTTATATTTGATCAAAAAAATCAAATTTAAATGTAATTTTATTTATTTAATCTGATGCAATATCGGAAAGTTAATATTTAATATATTTGCGTTCTCTATATTATCCTAAAAAACATAGATAAGACTATATTGAATAATATTACAAATTAGGTATGTGTTACATGAAGGATTATATAATATTAATAAAGAAATGGTGTGCTTAAACTTTTCTATGCAATTTTAGATTTGTAGATAAAAAATAAATATTCTTCGCAATATAATTCTGACAAATAAATTTGGTACAATTTATTTAATTTAAAAAATCAATGCAACATAAAATCTTCGAGGTCCAATATTAACAAGTGGAGCTATTCCATACATAGAGGAATATAACTTCAGTTCAAACAAAATGAAGCTGTAATTAATGGCTGGCTCATGCGATAATCCATTGATAATACCAATTAATAAATAGATAAAGCAAATGGACAGTTTACAAAACATCTTAAAACCCCAACATTAAGCCAACAAGGAATAAGAACCAATTTCAAGAGAATAATTTCTAAAAGAAAACATTATTACCTATAGAAATTAAATCTTGTTTACAATAATTAAAAGAAAAATATAATTGTGCATGAAAATTTTATTTTATGAAAAACAAGCTTCGCTTATCCGTCCATGAAAAAGTTTAAAACAAACAATTTGATTAATGTTAGATGAAAATATCATGATGTCCAACTCGATACAAAAATATTGATTGAAAACGACATGTTGTATAATATCATAAATGTAAATAGATATGGTACATTTACCTTACATATATTTATAAAAACAGCCAAACACTTAAAAAATATATTTGTTGTTTTAGATTGTATTTAAAGCGTGAAAACCCATTCGAAAACCATTCAGTATTCAAACGCAATGATATAGGACACATCAACACTGAAAGCGATATCAAAAGTATGTACACAGCATAAAAAAGGTAAATTACAGTCGTATCAAATTCACAATAGAACAAATTTATGAACCTTCTGGGTCAGTTATTACAATGAATTATTATTTTATATCTGTATACCTTTAAAGAAGTGTGAAGAATATTATAATGTGGGTACCTCCTGTAATTGCAAACATTATAAATAGGTAATAGAGTTTTTACAAAGCACAATAACATATAATCTTTAACTATAAATATTATATACAGTAGCACAACAATATTGAAATTAGAATATATTAAGATATTTTAAAAGTAATAATAACTCGATTCAATTGCATTAAAACATTATAAATATTGAACTATGACGGAATCAATATATCCCTGAATATATTAATGCTTTGTTTAATTGAAGAAATGTAATTGATAAAAGCCACAAAATATTTAGTATAAAATACAAAATCATACTACATATTAGCACTACAACAAATGTCTCTACATACCAACGCACCAATGTTACCAGACGCACACATAGATATTATGAGTATGAACGATAGTGAGTACCTACTAGATTCTAATAATTAACACTTCTATCAATTATAGAAATGTCATCGAATTCTAGAATTCAGCATGTTGATGAGAAAAATTTTCAAATTTTGATAAAAATAAATAAGTCTTACAAAGTTTGAAGATGGCAGTGTTTAAGAAAATAAATTATACAAATTCAAAGGGCAGTAAGAATAAAAATGTTCATAAAAATCCTCATGATATGAAATATAAAATTTGTATCATTTTAAAAAGTCAGGCAGATATTTTGTTACAAAAAAAAACAATATTTGGATTATTGTTTAAATCTTTATGATAATAATATATTTAATTTGAGTCACTGTATTGAGTTACAAAACAAATACTTCTACAACAAACACTTTGCATCAATTTATTGAATTTTGGTGGACTAATCAGATTTACTCGACCACTTCATGTCATCATCGCGCGGCTTGGCTCCGGTAACCACTTCAATGTAATACTCCAATGTAGGCCAGAATTTAATGGCCTCCAAAGGCCAATTGAGCCAGCCAGTAGTGATGCAAAAGTATGTTTCATGAGGGGCTACATGGTGGATTCGGTGATGCTTTCTCGGAAGAATTATTTTAAGATCCTTAAATGATAATAATTATGTACCATGAATTAGAAATAAAATGATCTAATTTAAATTACATTAAACATGCAGAATGTATTGTGTCGAATCTATATACCATGTAGTATGGAAAAGATTTGCAATATCCAGAACGCATTAAAATTATAATCTTCGTATTATGTTTAAAGTACACTGGATCATAAGACATAATTAAATGTAACAATTGAACATTAACCTCATGCTTTCAGTAAGTTACAACGCAGTAAACAATTTGGTTGGATCATCCAGATAATCAATAATAGTGAGATAAAAGTAATAGATCATTGAATAATTTATGGCGTCATTCATGACGGTGAAAACATTTCTACTCTTAAAATTGATACACATTTAAGTGAATGCTTCATTTCTGTGTAAATTTCTATTAAAAAGCATGTCTTAAACAAAACATATTGATCCTTTTATCCTTTATTAGTCTCAATGAACATTTATTCTAAACGAATTGTAGTATTTCTGTGCAATGGAAATACATTTGTTCATTTATGCTGGTCAGACATTAATTCCTGTGATTTCAATTTTAGTTAATATTTAGTATTTTCACATTAAATAAATACAATTTGATAAAATTTTATAATCAATAAGATAATCAAAATTTATGATGATAAGTATTGATCATTGTTTATTTACCTGCAATATTGTAATATATCTCGGCAATCCAAAATAAGTATGCGACCATTTATGGAATTGATTTGTTAAGCTGACAAAGATAGACAGGCAATATATATAGGCATAATAATTGATGGAGGCCATGAAATCTGCTTCAGATTGGGTGAACATGTTCCACGACAAATAAGCTAATGGTGCAATTATTAAAGCAAAATTATCTCCGTTAGTTTCAACAAAATCATGACGTGTAATAGCTGTTGGGTCAATATGATGTTCTCGAAATGGTCTAATAAATGAAGGCCCAAATATCTTCATTTCAACACTTCCCCAAGTGTCACAACCCCAATGGACAAGACCGCTGAAAAAATCCGCAGTCAAAATGCTCAAAAAACAAGCTATACCAACATAAAACCAGTTGGCATTAATCAGATAATAACTTAGAGTGAAAAAGTCAATGCCCATCAATACTAAAGCAATTGACAGACAAATTATTTCCTGAATCCGTTTGCCCCGTGTATATTTTGAAGCTAAAAGTTTTGCACCTGAATGTTGAGGACCCCATCGATTTCCTGATACTTTTTCTATTTTTGAAGTAGATATTTCTGTATTTCCATTAGGGTCTTCTTCTGGCATAGAATTCTCTAAGATTGTTTGAGTAGTAAGTTGGGCCATTTGAAAATATTTAAATGTCTAAAATTCATAAACATAATTCTTATTAAGTTACTTATTCTACAAATAATACTTTCATAGAATTAACAGTGAATAGTCAGTAATTACATTTTGTACTAAAATATGTCACTTAATCAGAAAATAAATTTTAATAAATTTCAGAGTAATTTCGGATAAGTAATGGCTAATCAAAATTCTTACTTACCCTTTACATAACTCAATGAACAACATTTTGATAGTGAAGAATAATGTGTTACATTTTACTTAAAACATTAGTTTTCAAGAATACAGACTTTTTAATAGCAGATCTACTATGGTATCAGACACCACAACACAGTCAAATAAAACAGTCAGAAACTTTTTATATACTTAAAGAATTTGGCTTGACCCAAAATACTTTTGAATTGTTATAGCCCAAAAAATAATACAAATACATCTAAAATAGATGCATTATATCAAATAATTAAAGAGAATAATTATTTAAAAGTTCTCTCATAGCAGCATATTAATAATAAAATAAAACACAAAGTTATTATTCTTAGCCAATGCTGCAAGTTTATTATAGAAAACCTTCTACAGTTACAAGATTAACTCATGAAGTGTGATGCATGGGTGTTTAGTGATTACTGATTGATAGAATTAATCTTTAGTGGTGAGTGAGATTGTGATTGACGTAATAAGGTGATGGGAGAGATAGTGAGAGCTGGTAAGCTGAAAATGATGCAATAAAATTGAGAAATAGTAAACAAGCTGACATAAAATAGATCAATCAATAAAACAGTAAAATCAGTTAAAAATGAAAAATCAGAAAACACAGTTAAAATTAATAAATCAGTAAAATAAAAAGTTATTTAAGTCTGCAATTTCTTCCTTTCTGTTGAGTTCCGGTGATTTCTTGTAAATTAGGCTGCCTTCTTTGAATCAGAATGAAGCTCTGTCATGGCTTAAATGGCAGGACAAATTGACCCACAAAGAAAACCTTAAATCGATAGAGAATCAATGACTACACAAACCCCATCATCAAAGAAGCCTTTAACAAAAAAATTATACCTAATTCACCATTCTACCTGAAAATTCCATTTATCAATAACAAGACGGATAAACAGATTAAATGCATCTTCAAACAAGAAAACCTCAATGTCGCTCTCACCAACAAATCAAAAATGTTAAGAAATCTTCTCACAAGAAAAGAAAAGAAACCCACATACTCAATGCAATCATGTCCTATTAATGATGATAAAATCTGCTACCAGGTATTATCAATAATATCAAATGATGCACAATGACATACATTAGCAGTATGATTTGCAAACACCAAAAACTTTTTATTATAATAAACTTGCGGCATTGCTCTATGAATAACTGTGAGTTTTATTTTAGAATTATTGTTAAGTTTTTGTAAATTAGTGATGCATTTCAATTTGAATAGGTCAGTCACTTAGATTATAAGAGTGTGATAAAAAACAGTTGAAAATGATTGCTCCACATTGGAGTTGAGGTATGAATTTTTTTTCATTGAAGATAATTTTTCACTGATTTTTAAATTCTATTGGTATCATTTATATTAATTACTCTATAATAATGCACTGTTTATTAATATAGTTTTGCTACAGCTATGCATTATTATAGAGTAATTAATATAAATAATACCAATAGAATATAAAAATCAGTGAAAAATCATCTGGAGATTTAAAGCACATTTATTTAGTTTATTAATCACATAACAGTATAATACTTTTTGATGTTGCTGTCAATAAGGCATCTTAGAAATTTAAAGCTGTTCAATTTTTATTGATCTATACTGCAAATAAAAACATCAAGTTACATAAAATATATTTGTATTGCATAACTTAAATCTGATCTGATGGACCCACTTGTCAATATAGTTAGATCATGTCAAGTTATAAGATTAACCAATCAGAATAACAGATTTACCATCAGGTTATGGAAACAAACTAGATGAGTATTCTGTAAATAATTTCATTAACCTATTTGTCAATATGCCATATGGTTTGATGCTTTTTATGTGTACCTTAGATGGAAAATAAAAATAAAGGATCATAATTGTATATAGAACACCTGCAGTTAAGTTAATTTATGTGAGTACAATTCTTAATGACTTTGACTATAAATTTTCTTGTTTAGAGACAATCTTTTATTAGATTAACATCATTTTTGCTGAAGTAGAATTTATATATCAAAATATCTGTTTTATAATTACGTAGTTGTTATTATTCCGGCTGCCGTACGAATAACTAAATTTGTTATAAATCCGGCAACCGTAAGAATAACCAAA
>JAYMFX010222299.1:0-10588 GCA_036784945.1 Monocelis spectator | reverse complement strand
AGTTCTGGTGTAATTCTGACCCCAAACTCTATACGTATTGGATATGTTGTAGATTTTTTGTTTGATTGGATGAAAGGAATTTCATGAGTTTGTTGTTTGAATAATTCAGGCCTAATATAATCAATTTGCTATCTATTGTCTCTGCTACAAAATAGCAGAGAGCTGAAAAATGATCTATGTCTTTCTATCTTCTATAGTAGATCTGGGGCTGAGTGTTGAGGGGGGGAGAGATCCTTACTAATTGAATGATTTGGGAACCACACCCAACTTTTATCCTCCCCTAATCCTCCCAGCAAGTATGGCTGATTGTGAATCATCGCATAACAAGTATTATTAGTGTCACCTTTCTTCTAATATGAAATGGTTAATCTTAGTGTACAGACTTGGTTTCTTATAATCATATCGCTCCTTATCATCTGATTGATATTGTATTTCAATGCGTCTACTCGCTTTATAAATATGATTTTAAATAAGATAGAAGAGTATCTTGACTTCTAAAACTTAAATTCATTTAGTTGAAAAACCATTGTTATCCATTTGATTTATTATTGGGAAACACAGCCGATGACGTAATCGGTAATGATAATAATGGTTAAGAATTCTTACGTGAGAAAATATGAGAGAATAGAAATAAGGACTATATTTGAAACTTCGGATGAATAAAGAGAATTTTAATTTCGAGTAATAATCGATTTTGTCGATCCATACAGCTGTAATATTTAATAATAATTCTACTGTATATAACTTTTATAATTATTGCGTATATAAATTCTATTCTATCGATTAATTTATTGATTTTCCTGTATGTTAATATATTATTTCTATCCTTATATTTATTCATTAAACACTGTGTCAAAGCAACCTCTATTTAGATGCCTTTATTAGCCTATGATATTAGGGGGATCATTATCATCTCTTTTTGAATTTATTTTCCATAAGATTTAGTAATAAAATGATTCATATTGTAGTCACTCACTATATTATAGTCATCAGATCAAATAGTCAATCGCAATGTCAACTCACAAATATGAAGCAGATTGAGTGTGAGTGAATGGTCGATCAGATTAGAGATTCAGCCTCATATCTACGTGTGGATCTACTTACAGTACTTTCATATATTAAAGAAGACAGAAGCAAAGAGAGAGAGAGAGAGAGAGCTAACATTGATTTCATATTTAGATACAAATTGATGCTTGGGTACATATACACTTGATGAATGCAACAATACAGTCTTAATTCAAATGGACAGCTCTAGACTAAACTGATTATGAAACTCATATACTTTGTTTGCTAGCTGATTTATTTATTATATTGTAATCCGCGTACATTTTATTGTCTAATTGCGATGATCATACCGCAACATCCAAAAAATATTTCCAAATCTGTGAATAATATTGAAACTCTATGCTCACCTATCACATCTATCTATGTGAAATTAACAATTTATAGAGTTACAAGCATATATTATTACAGAGTAATAATACCAAGAGAGTTCACTCTCTAAAATACAGAAACGCATATCGCTGGTTCTGTCCCACCAACGCGCACAATTTCCTATCTCCGCCATTATAAAAGCATCAATTACAAATTGACGTCACTCCTGAACTCCTAGTATGATTTTAATAATTCTTTCCCTGTAAGAAAATACCAAAAGAGCACTTTCTAAAGATATAAGAAGTATTAAAATCAGACTAGGATTTCAGGAGTGACGTCAATTTGTAATTGATAGGAAATTGTGCGCGTTGGTATGTAGGTCAAAACCAGCGATATGCGTTTCTGTATTTTAGAGAGTGAACTTTCTTGGGGGCGATTCTACCGAGCGATTCTATTGGTCAATAAGAACTATGTTAAAAGTTTGACTATAAGGCAACGCCATAGTCTTATAAAGTGTTATTGGCCAATAGAATCGCTCAGTTAATCAAATCCTCGTACAGATCCTCATTTAGATCCTAAATTATTCAATTTGAATAGTAATCTAGTCAGCATGTTATCATCGTATCATTATCGCGTGTAAACTTAGAAGTTCAAGACCGTGTCATTATTTTATGACTCCCTCAATATCATATCATATTTAGTACCTGACTGGAGCAATCCTGCGGGTGTCCATATCTCTTTTTTGGCAGATTTAATACCTGTATTTCCAGAGAAAATGGTTAAAATTAACACACATAATATATGTAAAGAAACTACAAACAAAACATCATTGTTCATTCAAACAGTCATCAGGAAATGTTTATTATTATAGGACGCACAGAAGGAAGAGACTATCTCTTAGACTTACTGTTTTTCTTGTAGAGTAGTATTTCCACCTGATCAGTTTCTAAGCGTTCCATTGACTTTTCCAAATGATCGATCGCTTCTTTAGAGGTTTGTTCACCGTGCATGAAGTAGCACAGGCAGCCCTTCTGCATCACCTCGGCCCGCCCAAAGCCCGTCAGTTTGCTGAAAGCGTCATTACAGTAGATGATTGGATAGCCCAATATACGGGCATTGGCCAGCAGGAAGCTCGAATCTATTACAATAAATCAATAAATCAATATTCTTTATTTCAAATCAATTATATCTATCTACTCAATTTGCATTGGCTGATAGCCGCACTCCGAATTTCTGTTGCATTCAAACCATCGATATAAATTACCTTTTGAAACCGGAGTCTCTGAAAATAGCGTGATATTTTTAGCCTATAAATGATAATAGTCCTTCCTCTCTCTCTCTCTCTCTCTCTCTTCTGTTTAGTTTTTTTTAAGTTAAAATAAGAAAGAGACATTTCGACTACAAAGACTCAAAAGAAATTTTCCTAATAGAGATATTAGAATTAATGTTTGAGAATATCTATGAATATCTATGAATAAGTTTCTCTGTAGACAATATTCACATATTCACAAATTGTAAATTATTTTAACAAAATTATTTTACACCAGCCGAGATAAAATTTTACACCTGAATAATTAAAGGATTTCAGCAGATCACCCTACCCTGCTGACTCTGTGTCAATAGGATTACAGTTAAAATGAGCAAGCAATCATCTACTGTAATACGGGCCAGCATACTACTTTCCAATATCGATCAGAAGAGACATTGGAAATAATTAGCCTGCAGGAAGGAGGATATGATTCAGAGACTTGATTATGAATTATGAAAGATGTTTATAATGCTATTCAACTTGGATGCTTTTATTCCTGCTATTGAGAACTGAGAACTATCTGTGTATTCATTTAAACTCTCTACGCTTAGTTTTCCTATAAGAATTGTTTAAGGGTGGTTATAAGGTGTCAAATTCGTCTATTTATGTATAGAACATGAGTGGAGAGATATTAACATATTATCAATCTATAAAGGTGCTTGATGTCACAATTGACTCAGGTAGAGCGTGAACACCTCACTGGGAAAAGGAAGAACTACTAGGAGAACACTACTAGAGGAACACTACTAGGAGAGCACTATTAGGAGAACACTACTAGGAGAACACTACTAGAGGAACACTACTAGGAGAACACTACTAGGAGAACACTATTAGGAGAGCACTACTAGGAGAGCATTACTAGGAGAACACTACTGGAGAACACTACTAGGAGAACACTATTAGGAGAGCACTACTAGGAGAGCACTACTAGGAGAACACTACTAGAGGAACACTACTAGGAGAACACTACTGGAGAACACTACTAGGAGAACACTACTGGAGAGCACTACTAGAAGAACACTACTAGAAAAACACTACTAGGAGAACACTACTAGAAGAACACTACTAGGAGAACACTACTAGGAGAGCACTACTAGGAGAACACTACTAGGAGAGCACTACTAGAGGAACACTACTAGAAGAACACTGCTAGGAGAGCACTATTAGGAGAACACTACTAGGAGAACACTGCTAGGAGAACACTACTAGAGGAACACTACTAGGAGAGCACTACTAGAAGAACACTACTAGAAGAACACTACTAGAAGAACACTACTAGAAGAACACTACTAGGAGAACACTACTAGAAGAACACTAGGAGAGCACTACTAGAAGAACACTACTAGAAGAACACTAGGAGAACACTACTAGAAGAACACTACTAGAAGATCTCTAGGAGAGCACTACTAGAAGATCACTACTAGTTAACAGTAGGAGAAGCAAACAAAGAGAAAATACTGTATTAAATAGAGTTTACAACGCAGCCACCAGAATATCTATGATATCTATGGCCTATGATAGAAAATTCATTGATATCTATGGTCTATGATATCAAATTCATTGATATCTATGGTCTAAGATAGCAAATTCATTGATATTTATGGTCTAAGATAGCAAATTCATTGATATCATTGGCAGGCATGCATGTCTCTATATTATGACTCAAAGCTAAAATTAGAAATTTACCAATAGTTGGAATTTCTCTAATCGAAGTGTTTTCTTAACAGAAATCATTCATATAACGATATTTACTGTAAATATTGTTATACATTTGAATAGTTTCTGATGTATTATACCTATGCGCCTCCCAATAAATATAGCGGGGCATATTAACAGTAAATTCTCATTACTTATTTATCTATCAATAAAATATTCTAATGACATCTTTATTATACTCACGCATAGCATTGCATCTTCGAATAATATTCTCCAAAAATGTGTTCTGAGGAGCAACAAGACCCCTTCGAGAGCCGGACATGATTATTATCCCTACACTCTGACGATTATCTTCTCATTTTTCAAATCATCAACAAGATGTGTAAATTAAGGATAGAATTGTGGGGAATAATGTTTTATAAACATTTCTTAATTTATTAAGAAATGGTATAGAAAGTATGAAGGACAGTTTGAGAATCTGTGATCTGATGAGAGTTCCTTCACGGATAGCAATAATTAATCCTTCTGTATATAAGCAGTACATTATGAATTATGAATCGCTCCAACATTTATCCTCATTGGATGCTGACAAAGAATAGCATTGAACTTTCTAAAATTTCCCTTTCCACCCATCATTCTCTGTTGCTATTAACGGTACTGCTGCTACCTCTGATAAATAAGTTGACTTACCTTCAACAAAAGGCGCACAAAAGGTACAATTATGTATAGCAGAGAGAGAGAGAGAGAGAGAGAGAGAGAGAGCTGCTGTACATAATGATAAGTCATCTCTGAATATATAAGTGCATTCATCATTATATATAGGTGAGAGCAAGAGATCATATGTATAATAAACTAATTGCTCTCAATAATCACATCTCTGCTCTAAAGAAAATGGAGAGCATTGATGAATTCCTATCAGGATGAAGAAATAAATGGGTCAATTTATTATCGTGATGGGGAAATGTCTTGAAGTCTTAGCTCTACATAATTAGGAAACATTACATTAATTTGCCTCTGACGAGTATCGAACCCGGTACACCTCCCTGAATGAGAGGGTGACATCTACTGAGAAATTATGAGTCCACTTATTAAGCTTTAAATTTACAGATGTATCACTTAATAAATTTTGAATATTTGAAAAACGTAGAAATTTAAAATATTTCTTCGCTCCATCATTGATTTTCTTAAGAATAATAATAAACAATATTTCAAATTTTCTGTTTTGCAAAATGTTTTGCAATTTGACACTTAAATTTGGAAAAAAATAACCCAGCAATGATTGATTTATTCCAAGTCGTTGTTGTTGACAATTATTCAAACAACGCTGCTAAAATTTATAATTTAATTCAAGCTCTGCGCTGGTAATCAATCGACAATCAATTCTTTTAATATCATATTTCAATTTGTTTACATTTTGTTTAGATCAGAAATCAATTGAATCTTTAATATTCAGTATTACAATCATACTACTGATTCTTTTAAAAGTAGTGTTTTATAGTAAAATATATTTTGCTAAAAGTCTTAAATTTTAAAACGACATTTTTTAGAAAAGATATGCAATTTCTGAATTTCTGAATGCAAAATTGTTCTCTCTTTCTCTCTCTAAATTTTTCCTTGTTATTGGCCCAACTGAATTCAGGTGAAGTATTGATTTTGTAGTTTTTGTAGTAATATTTGCATCATCTAAAAGACAACTATGGTATACAAACTACAAAAAAAATTCGAAATGTTCATTAGTATAGAAGTGTATTTGAATCATATGTCAGACTCCATAATGGGTTCACTGTCGCTCGGTTTGTGCGAGTTGAGTTTGTGGTAGGAAGGAATTTCTCCACGCCGACTGCTATTTGACAACAAATTCGCGGAGCCGCAGTCAACATCCTGGTCATTCAAAATTTCCACAACTGAGCCGAATCTCTGATCGAGTTGGGCACCCGAGTTCAATATGCGTTGGTAGATACCTTTCTTGCAGCAGCAGTAGCGAGCCACGATAATGATGAAGATCAGTGAGAGAATGCAGCCCATTATAAGAGAAGCGGCGAGAGCTACATGATAAGAAGTCGCCAAATCAGCTGAAATCGAGCGAATAAGATCTCTTGAGTTTTATATTGTTGATATAGAGAGGAGATATACAGAGGAGAGGATTAAGAGGAGATATAGAGAGGAGAGGATTAAGAAGAGATATACAGAGGAGAGGATTAAGAGAAGATATACAGAGGAGAGGATTAAGAAGAGATATACAGAGGAGAGGATTAAGAGGAGATATACAGAGGAATGGATAATGATATTAACTCACACATGGGATTTTTCTGGTGAAATTTAGCCGGCAGGGTGCAAACGTGATCTGGAGTCTGTTCAGAGTAGCACAAGCCCGTAATAGGATGACAGAAGGGTTGTGAAGAGTTACATTTGCAGGGCAGACAGTTATGATGTCCACTGGAAAAATATCCCGGCACACAGCTCTCACATAAAGATCCCGTGTGGAGATGTTTGCAGCCTGTGCATTGAATAGCATCTGAAGTTGAGTCTGAAATTCACAATATTAGAACTTAACTATAGAGAAATCTACTTTGTTTTGGCGCGTAATTGAGTGTCTTAAAGGTTTATGAGATTAAAGATTACTGTAGATGCATTTGCCATTAGACACTTTCGAATGGCAAGGACATCGTTGACAAGGCTCTGCAAATGCTCGGAACATTCCATAGATGCACTTGCTACACTGCACACCACGATAATTCGGTCGGCAGTGACAATTCAGGATGTTCTCTCTGCAGTTGTTACCCTGACTGGAATTGAACGAGCCAACTGAGTCGCACAAACAAACGTCGAATGAAGCTCTCCCCAAAGTGGAAAAGTGTATTTCCTCACTGACACCAGTATGGAAGTCTCGATAGAGAACCTCAAGTCTTAAACCATAGTTTGTGTTGGAATAAAGCTTTTTGAGTGTGAAATTGCTAGCTGATGCATCCACTGGAATCTTCAATCCATGCGGAATCCCTAAACAATAGAAACAGGACGGATCTACTTTCATTTCTCTCTCAAAAAAGACGAATATGAATCTATCCATGGGATAATTTTGTATTTGTTTATTAATGGGTCAAACATTCAACTTATGCGCAAGAGTTAAATCTCTCTCGACTAAACATTTTCCTGTGATAGAATCCATCAACTCTATCAAATAATCATTTAAGGATCTACAGTCTACTAAAGTTTTCACCTCGATTAACGAGACATCTTAATCACTACTCTAAAATGAGATTTTCCTCTCAAATGAAGCAAATGAATGTGAAACTTCTCTATACCAATTCACAAAATTGTCTAAAACGCACTGTTCTTTTTATGCTCAGTATGGCTGCCAAGGCAACTACTGACTTCGCATCCACATCCACATCTATTTCCCCATTTTCGATGTACTCGAGTTAACGCTTCGATTAACCTTGCAAGCACTTAACTGAATAGGAAATTATCACTAAATGCTAAAATATCTTTCTTTTAATGATAATAGTGAATTAAGCACTCTTTGTATTAAATGATTGATTCACTGATTTCAAATAAAACTTTTCAAGAATTTCAAATTTCAGTGTTTGATGGGGTTGATGGTTTGAAGCTTGATAATGATTGATTACTTTTAAAATTTTGAAATCATTTTATGAATAACTCTTGAATGAATTAATGACCTCAAAATTATTCATTCATACAATTAAATAATAGAATGTAAAAAGCCTAATGAGTGGTACATTTTTGTAGCCATTCAGAAAATGTAATAATTATAATTTTGAAAGCTTTCTTATATTATGTTTTAGTTCAATAGGTTATTATATGAATTAGATTTATGCATATTTAGGTTCTATTAAATAGACGTTTATTCATTCGCAACTGATAAATCTCACTAAATTCACATGGAATAGAGTTGATGAAAATCATCAGAAAGACTAATAATATAAATCGTATCCGAAATCGATAATATTGAGAAATATTTGAAGATGGAATGTTAACTCACCGCCTAATGTCCTCACATGCACAAAGTATTTGAATATATCTTCTATGCTAATAAGTTTAGGACGAGACCAGGCAATTAGAACGCTCGTATTGGAGGTGAATTTGATGTGGAGATTATTCACTGAAGGGTATTTGTCAGCACTACAGCAATACTCTGTAATAAGTTTGTTATGTAATCAAGTTTATATTGGAAATACAATATATAGAGCAAAGAATCTATATACATACATTATTTAACTAAATCTGACTTAAATGACATGTAATCAAATCAAATCAAATTCTGTTACCAAGTTGATAATTTTCTTTATGTAGGTATATAGTTATTTAAGCCAAAATTATGGTTGCTATAGACTCAAAAGACTCAAAAGATGTTAAAACTATGAAATAATAACAATGTATCATTTAAAATTCAAAATATGTAAATTAAAGTAAATAAGGTAAGCATAATTCACAAATTAGAGTAATATATATATATATATATATATTACTTTAGAAAACTCAATAATCAAAAATAATTAAATGTATGCTCAAATAACATGACTAAATGATATAAAAGCAATAGTTAGCTTGATATTATCTAAATAGTAAAAAATATGCTAAAGAAACATAACAACCAGATATGCAAGTAAAATAGTTTGAGAAATATAAATCAACATATCCTAATCATTGGATTAACAATGATTAATTATGTCTATATTCTCTAATCAAATTCAATTTAGCTTCATTCATAGAAACCATTAGATTTCATTACAATCAGTAATTTATTGATTTCAAGTTTATATTTATAATTATAATACCTAATTTATTATTAAAAAATATTGTTAATACACTTTAAGAAAGAATAATCTATAGAAATAATCCAATTAAAATTATTTCCTGAGATTACTGTACAATATATTGGTAATTAACTCTTTAATTTGTTAACTACATAATGATGACAGATATAGCTTGCTTCTACATTATCAAAGGATGATTGATAGAATTTCAAGATATATCATCGATCATTTAAATATTTTTGCCTTACAGGCACGTAGCCAGCCGGACGCACAAACGCACGTGCATCCAGTCGAAATATGGTGGCGCCCCTAATTAGAAAGTATGACTAGAGAAAACGGATATTTTTGAAAAGGGGGCGCCCCTCGTAGTTGTGCATCCCTTTTTAAAAAGCTGACTACGTGCCTGCCTTATATGACTTTAGAAAGCTAATATGTAGGTAGCATACTATTTATGGGATTAATTACATTTATGGGATTAGGATTGAATTTCATGCTATCTATCTCTTGTGCATTTAACATGGAATTTGAGTTTGGGGTTACTATGGGTTACTATGCAAGAATAGGTTTGACAGCAATAGTGGCTGTTTGCATGGAAATAAATTTTAGATATCATAGATATGTGAATGAATTAGGGTGAACTCATACCTAGGAGAAGGTGTACCTTGATCACCATGTCCATTGTAATTTCATTGTAATGTCCTTTAATCTCACATCTAATCCCCTTGTTGGATTTTAAGTAATGCATGGATAATCAAAATTAGGCATAAAAATGTATATGTGTAATAAAAACTTACCACACAATTAACTACTATTATGACTAATCTAAGGCTCTGCTAGACGAGTTCACCTGTTCCCATATTAATATAAAAATCTTAATCTATATTAAGCAAAATAATGTTTATGTAATCAAAGTTAATACTTGTGATAACATAATTTTATTGACATTAAGTTTGGGTTTCAGACTAAATTATAATTTCAAATAAATAATTGGAATATTATAATTTATAGAAACTAACCTATAGGCTGGAGAATAATTGATAACATTATTAGAAGGATCACAATCATTATTTTCAAATTTGTTGGTATATTATTGTTTGTCAGAAAATCTATTAGGGAAAGCCTAAATTATGTACTGTGCGCGTTATAATATTTTTAAAATAGTCACATATTAAAACACGATGGTACAAAGTAAAGTAATCCTATATACTTAGAGCATATTAGTTAGTTCATTTAAAGTATATATATATAAGCTCTTAATATAAAGCGCTATTTGGGTTGTAAAAATAATTGTAATAGTAAACATCATTCCAGAAAGTTGATGTATATCATCAGTCTCATTACTGAATGCTTATTAAAAAAAATTCTTATTTACTTTTAATACAAAACACCTGGCTTTTTTTATGGCGGCCGAAATGGATCATAGTGGATATGTGTATGGATATGTGGATATGTTAAAGTGGATATGTGGATATGT
>JAYMFX010222288.1:0-10589 GCA_036784945.1 Monocelis spectator | reverse complement strand
AAATCATCAACGAATACTCAACTGTGATTCGCTAAGAAGTAATAACTGACTTCTAATCACGAATGAAACTCGCGATTCAGCTCGCCTGCCTGCAGTGTCCCCTCAATGAGAATCAGATCAGCACTCTATATAGATCACTTTGTATTCATTACATCTCTATGGTTCTCCCATACAGAAGACGTCTGAAGCTATAGGCTGTCCTGTTGCCTCTACTTTGGAGAATGCATTTATGATTACTACAGTGCATATCTACAGATACGAATTCTATTAGGATGATATATTAATTTACCTGAGTATCAATGTTGATGTCTCCTTGGTAATCTAATTGACAAGTTATGGGACATTTCCAAGGTTTCTCATCAGATGTATTGATGATGGAATATGTTTCAACATCATTTCTATCGATGTTTTTATAACGGTTGGCGGAATTATTATTTACACGATTGTTATTGAATTTATTGGTTGACTGTCGACTACTGTGCTCTTTCCTAATTTCGTCCTCACTCGGCAAGGGAGAGGAAGGTATTGGTGGGGGCAAAATATTATCGTAGTGATCGGAATGGGCCAATGGGTCACACGAGGTGGCTAAATTGTCATCCGACTGATCGAAAGTCCAAATAACTTGAAAGGCGTAAGTATTTTCCTGAGATTTACACCTTCTGACAACAGCTGGCAAGAATGGAGCACAATTAGCACCTAAAAATCGATAATGAATCAGAACTATTTATTTGAATCACACTTCAGTAGTTTTATTGGTAAGTTATTCACCAGATATACAGTATTGGGAATAGAGTGGATATTTTTATATACACATTCTATCTGTATGAAAGAAAATCAATTCAGCGCCAAAATACACAAATTTGTAACTTAACCTTAGCTAAAGAATATAGCATTTATTTAATTTCAAATATTTCGGGAACTACTTTCTATGCATCTAATTTTAACGCATTTGTTATAACTAGTTATGAAATTAAAGGATAACAAATCAGCAATTATCCAAATAGTGTAGATAACATTATATTACAGAATAGACTATCTTCTGAGAAACTGAGAATTTGTTATCTAGAAATAAATGCAGCCGAAATAAATAAATATCTTCTCATTTCTATCCGTCCAATCTTTCTTTAGATAATTTATATTTTCAAGGTTATCAACCTTGTCAATAATCTTAATTTTATTATTCTTAATATAGTCTTTTATGAATTAGATAATAAACATACCAGAATATGTTACCATCCTTGCTGTACAAGGTGTTGCTATGGGTTTTGGATCTTCATTTTCTGGAGTTGTTGCTGGAGAGGAGGAACTGTCTTCATCCATGAATTTTAGTTGGTCAGTCATTGTGAGCGATATGGATGGAGTAAGACCGGAAGAACGATCTGAAATTTCACAATGATCGGGTCTATTCTGTTTGGATTTGTAAGTTTCACAGTCAAGCAGAGATTCAGGAAAATATCCTTTTGTATAAGCGGATATTGATGAAACTGAATATGATGCAGTGATTGAGTTCTTTTCAGTTGGTTGAATATCTTTATCATCATCTGGTAGACCATTTAAAGAGTTGTTTTCACTCATTGTAAATGGGCCACAACTTCTGGTCATAACATCAGCTGGATTACTTGCATTGTGGTTGTTTCGTTTTAGACGCTTCATCATATAGATATATTCAGCATTAATACATAAACTTTTGGTTTTAAATTATCTAAAAATAAAAATATAATTTTTGATTATACTTCAGTGAAAAATTAGTATTCACTTATGAACACACTTAATTAGCAAAATACATTATTATACTATAGTATTTAAAATTTACTCTCATTATAGTCAAAAGCCAGTAGCCCTATTAATGCAATTTATATACAACACAGAAGATGAGTGAGTGAGACAATCACCAATAATCAATAACTATAAAATATTTATCTTAAATTTAATTAATGGTTTACATAATCTTCTATTAATATGTAAAATGCATTAAAATAATAGTAAAATTCACAAAGTGATTAGAAAATCTATCAGGATTATCAATTAATATGAATTGAAAATTTTAGCATTGATAAATTTCAAGGAGAGAGGCATGCAATGCAGGTAAATTTGTGGGATTCTATTGATATTATAAATAATTGGTTGCATTTCAAAAAATTGTAAACCATTCTGAATAATGACTTCCTTGCATACTTGATTAGATATTTTTCATGATTTATTAAGTATTATTATTAAATCATATTTTTAATTGAACATTGCAAACGGAATACCAAAACTAGATATTACAAAATTGGGAAAAATTGTAGTTGTTAATACCTTTATGAAGATCTAATAAACTTTTATTTAATAACATAATTTATTATTTTTTTATAATATATCTCCTATCTCATAAATTACATATTACTTTGTAAATTCTTATTAACGTATATGATGCTTTTAAAGACTACCAATTGACTTGAAACTAAGAATTGTTGATCCAGTTGATCCAAGCTATATACAAACTAATTTATTACAAAATAAAATAAAATGTATACCACTGGACTGATTATGAATCAAAGGCAGATAAACTGATCTAGTTCATTCCCATCAAAAGTAAAATACATTAGTTAATAGTTATAGTTAGGGTTAGACTTGAAGTATTTTATTTACCTCAATACTAATTTCATGAATCTTTTAAAATGAGTTTTATGTAAGGGATATTCATGGGGTAAAAATTGATAATAAGCTAAGCCTACTAATATGGTTACCAATTTGTTATAGGTTTAATTAAATATTCTTAAATAATAAAGTTGAATAATTATTAAATTATTATAAATTAAACTATTGTTATTAAATTAGAAAATTTAGATGCCTATTTTGGAGTATTCTAAATGAGAGAAAAATACATTTTCTAAAATGTGTGGTTGAAAACAAATATATGTTTTAGAGAAAATATAAATTATTTTTCCATTTAGGATAAAATAAATCATTACATCATTAATTAATGTTAATAAACGACTTCAAGGAATTCACATGATATAGATTTTTACATTTTATTGTACACCGCGCTATTTATTTCAAATAAAAAACTGATTCAATAGTAAATTTCATTTTTTATTAATATATTAATTTTATATAAAAATAAATTTATTAAACAATTCATCTGCATTGGATGATTTATTAAAATTTGCAAACATTTAAGATGATATACATTTTAACTTTACTTGACATAATTTATGATATTGAATCAACTAAAAACACAAAGTATTTGCTGGATTTTATGTATTATAAATTATAAAACATATTTTGTTTTAAAAGTTATACTGTAATTATTCGCCACTCTTTTCAAGAAACGAGGAACTTTCTTACCTTTATAAAACAATTGTATTTCTGTATTTTTCTGCGAAATAATACAGTGAGTATTTCATAGTGATTATTAACAATTATGGCGATCATTCGTTAAATGTCTCTGAAATCTAATTGATAATTACATTACTTTGCATATAATTAAGTTAAAAGTGTTAAAAAAAAGTTATTAATATTTGCAATCTATCTAAATATCTCAAAAATCGAATTGATTTTTATTATAAATTCTTAATATGCATACTTCAAGTTAAATATAAATCATGTCACTAACCATGACTGCTTGTAGACTTATAAATTCCATGAGAATTGAGTTTAAAATATGTGATTATTGGTTGGATGCAATTAGAAGCCACATTTCATTTTCTATCAATTTATCTGCAGCTGTCCTTAAGTAAAGTTATTTTAACTCATATTGGTGTGTAACAAACTTTATAATTAAAAATCTTTTAAGGCATTCATGAGTATTACCTATATTAGAATCATAAAATGTTAGCCAATAAATATTAGGTAGCATTTACCTTAATTTAATGCCCTAATGATATTTTTGGCCTGGAATGCATCCGGCGTGTAAACTCAGAAAAATGAAGCTTAGATTAGAAGGTCACTCACTGTCAATCATTTTATTAAATCTTAAATAATGAGGTAATCACAGTAGTTGGATTTGCTGTTGTTTTAAATAGCAATAATTCCCAATGAAAACTTACAGTGATTATGTAGGTATGATTTATATTACTTATAAATAATTTTATAATCATTGTAATAAGGATTGTAAGCTCATCTGTCTTCAAGCCTAAATGACATGAATTCTTTAATTATTGAATAATTCTAAATACCATAAAAACTACTGATTAAAAGTTTTAGTGTATCAGCTAATAGTAATATGACTATATATATTATCACTTTCTGAAGTTATATAATTAAATCAGAACATATTTGAAAAAAAAATTGATTAGTATTGGGAAAAATATTAAGTGTCACTGGTATCTTTTTAGATCACTGGTCAAAACTAATATTTATTATCAAAGTCAATTTGCTAGTATATTTTATACTTAAGTATAACATTTTATCATTATTTTTTTAAAGCAAATATTTGTTTTATAATCCACTGTTGTTAATGGCAAGTGGTTATAATGTAATTTCTTTTACTTGCTTATTTTAAATGATTTTATTATTGTAGTCATTTTCATCATTTTAGTCATGAGTCTGTATCCTACTTTGGAAGATCTTAAAGTTGATATGTTAACCCAAGCACAGCTTCAAGCTGCTGGTGTTTCATCTCAATCTGCTCCCACATATCAAGCTGGTGCTCCTCAAACAGCACCTATATCCTACCCTGCCAGTTTGTATCCTGTCCTGAATGACTACATGGGCCTAGATTTGGCTACCATCACTCCAAATAATCAAATGTCAGTTGGTAGTGGTTGGGCTGTCCAATCTGTCAACAGTGATAATAGAGTAGTTGCTCCTATCACTCACAATGATGTGGGAATTTCCCGTGCGGAAATCAAACCTGGTATGAGACAACTTGTAGCATGTAAAGATGGTAAAGGAAAATTGGGTGTTGTGGTTCAAGGTGTCAATAAGGTAATTCAGATTTATTGATGCTTGTTTTTATGATAATTTTTCAAACAGCATTTATTGTTAAAAGGTATCAATAGCAATGACTATGATATAAAACAAATTTATTATTGGAGAGGCATTTTCGAATTATGTATGTCATATCAAAATATTTCTGTTTGCTTTTCAGGGTGTCTTTGTTTGTTTTGTTTACAAGAATTCTCCTGCAGCGCAGGTGGGTCTGAGGTTTGGTGACCAAATTCTTGATATCAACAACCAAACAGTGGCTGGATGGAGCACGGACAAAGCCATGAGCTTCTTGAAAAAATGTCCTGCAGATAAAATCACTATGATTGTTAGAGATAGGTATGTATATTGTTAAATGCATCACTTACCAATACATAATTATATTAAATTATTTAATACGGTTTGATAGCATAACTAAAAGCTGTATATAAATGTTGTTTTTTTCAACGATATTTTCGTCTAGGACATATTAAAAAAATCCATTTAGTTTATTATGTAGGTAATCCATATCTGCTCTGCTCTATATAGAGCGCGCGTCGCTGCTATACCTACCTATCTTACTAAAAAATTACATAATTATTTCAGAGTTTTGTTTTGAAAGGTATGTACTGTACATTTCATTTATTGATCTACCGTTTGTGATGACACTCTTCACTTAATTTGATATAACTTTTCATCATCGATTATTAAAATATGGCTTTTAAAAAGTTTGGGTTTTATTATGAAAATTTAACATCCTTAATATTTATTATGCTAAAAATAGAATTATACGCTGTGCTTCGTTTTGTGGATTTGCATTAGCTTCGTCAGATGAATCATATCAGCTGTGATTCAAATTCATGTAAGAATCCATATTACACTCACTCACTCACTCATAATTAATGTTCACGCAGATTATTAGACACAGCACATCTCACGTGAAAGTCGCGACTCCGCTCAAAGATTGATTTAATACATATCTAGTAGTGCATCTAGTTCGAATTGTATTACCTAGCTATTTATGATGACCGATCTACTATCTGCGCAGTTAAAATTCACTATTGATTTTGTATAATCCAATTAGTTATAAGTTCAGATGAGTGGAATTAGAATCGTTGAATAAATAATTTATAACCTGTTGACAAATGACAAAAACAGTTAAATTATAAAATGTGAGCGTCGTGGATGATTATTTTAATTAGTGAAGAAAAGGTTAAACTGCGTCACGTTACATTGATAATTGAACAAACTGATGCTGTCATAAATCTTTTCTAATCGTTCATTGATAGAAATACAGAGATGTGATTCTTCCGGGTTTTTGGAGGAGTGAAAACATCCGAAAAATGGGGGGTCACTTGAACATTATCCAATAGTCCAAATAGTCACTTGAACATTGTAAACAATAGTGTTATTAAAGCAAACTATAGATAAAGGAGGGGGGAAAGAGTGATGTCTTGACAGATTATTGCCATGTTATCAACTGTAAATATCATTTCATTATTATTTTATCTAAATTTAGACCCTTCGAACGAATTATCACCATGAACAAAGACAGTCGAGGCTATGTTGGTTTCGTCTTCAAGAATGGTAAAATTACCGACATTGCTAAGGATTCCAGCGCTGCACGAAATGGTCTCTTAATTGATCACCAACTGATTGAAGTTAATGGAACCAATGTTGTCGGACTGAAGGATAAGGACATTCAGCAGATTATCGACCAAGTTGATCGAACTGTCACAGTAACTGTCATGCCATGTCCTATTTTTGACCACATCATTAAGCAGTAAGTAATGAATGGGATAGCTTCTGATCGTAAAGATTCTCGTAATTCAAACTCAAATTTATTTTATTACAATATTATCATTTACCGGGAATCTCATTTTATTCACTGTAATAGCCGACACTGGCCTTTATTTTAACCGAGTCTGTTTACCATTGTTTTTAGTTTGGATTCAGGATTAATGAAGAAACACATGGACCACTCTGTACCTGAAGTTTAAAACTGACAATTCGTACATTAAAATTATCGACTATCAAATCATTATTAAAACTGGAGTGATTTTTTTCATCTTGTTTTATCCATTGATAATTTCAATTATTGTTTATAAAAACAGTTTAAGTATTAAGATTTATGATTTATAACCTCTATATATTTACACTTTGTTAGTTGAAAGAATTCTAATTGCCCACTGTTACATTTGATTGTCAATTCCATTTAAGATATTATTTTTTGTTTTAATTACTTGGCTAGTCGTATAATTTTGCATTTCATATTCACTTGTCATACTCTATGGGCTGTTATGTAATGCTATTATATTCAGATGTATTTTTGTTTACCACAAAAAATACAAAAGTTCGATTAATCATTCAAACAAATTGACTTTAAAGTTTGTTGATTTTTTCAAGCGGCTTAGGATTGAAGAGAAAATATTCCTACACAAAATAGCGATTATCCAGAAGTGTACGGTACACAGAAGTAGCATTTTTCCCAATTGAGAGACTTTGATAATTTTGACGACCATTTCAGAACTGTTCCGGTGTCCCCCAAAAAATGAAAAAAAGTTCTTTCGTATCAGCTATTTTTTGGTATTATGACATTTCTGTTGTCAATTCAATTACTGTAAACGTATGTTATGATAATATTATTCTCCTAATATCGCATTTCAACACTATTAACTCATAATCTATGATTATGACGTACTGTATTATATCGTGTTAAAATATACATATTCAAACGACCTTACTAGAATCACCAATAACTTCTACAATAATAATAGAAGTCCTTGGACTCACCATATTAAATATGTTATTTCTAAAACTTGTAAAAAATCCTATTTAATAACATATTTTAGAAAACAAATTAGCTACTATTATGTATTATATGGTTCTCATTTTACTAGTTTGGCAAAATAAATTTCATAATAGGTATCATTACTTTTTTGTAATTGCTTTTATAATAGTTTACCTAATTTAGATATTCGTAAGCTAAAATGTCGTTAAGCATGCTCTCCGTAATCATACACGCATATATCAGATGACAAATTTTTTATTGTTAGAAGACTTAATGTATATAGTCTACTAGCTTCTTCGAACCTGCACAGTCATTTATAATAATTCTTTAAATTAAGCTTATATAGCCATCAAGTTTTTGATAAAGATATATTTAATACAAAATCTTAAAAGTCAATCGATCTCTTGTATAGAACTTTGTTTTAGCTAGATAATTTAAATTGATTTAGTTTACGTGTTAAATTCAAACTTTCTTAAGGATGTAAGTTTTTTTACATATTTATTCTAACCTAAAAGATTAAGCTGTTAATAACTAAAAATTAAAGTTTTTTAAAACATAATTTTATATGTTTTCCTTGTTTATTTGTATCTTTAAAGATTATGGAAGATGAAATTGCAAAATATGTTCTTGAACTGGAAAAAAGTATAATGGATGGCAATATTAGTTCAGCCTTGTCTTATGTTGCTAAAATTCTCAATCAAGATGCCACAGAGAGAGAAAATTTAAATGTACAATTAATTCAAGATAGAAATGGTGATAGGACTACATTCATAGAGTATGTATCTGGAATATTTCAATTGAGTGTTTAAATAAACCCATTAAATAAATTTAAAATATACTCCTTTAATAATAATCTGTTGTGAGAATCCTTTATCATCACTTTATTATTTTTTAAAATTCAACAACAATATTTGTTTTTTATTACAATGTTTCCATTTATCTTCATCAATACCTTTAATATTCTTATTAGATATATTTTAGAAAATAAAAATTGTAACCATCTATTACATAAAAAATAATTTATTATCTTTTTCTAGTTTGCATGTTAAAGCTTATGACAAAGATTCAGTTGAAAGTAATTTTGAAGAAATAATGGATTTTAATATCAGTATTCCAAATTATTTCACAGTGGGAATGCTCAAAAGATGGGTAAGCATTATACTTTTACCTATTTAGAGACAAACTTTAATTATTATTTATAAGATCAGATTAACTTGTTATGAAAGACATCAATGCAAAACTTTAGATGCTAACAAATAAATTTTAAAATCTAGAATTTAATTGATAATTAACCTGAGAGTTAAAGCAAAAACAAAGATTATTAAAACAGTTGGTATTAACAGTCAGTATTTCAATTATTATTTCAATCAATCAATTAAATCAATTATTTCTTCTTAAATCTATAAACAAACATTGCTTTCTATTCAAATGTAAAGGTCTCTTGCATTATGTTTACCTATATTATGATGCTATTTTAGATTCATTTGAAGGAAACATTTGTGGTAGAAAATCAAATGTTAATAATTGGTGATCGCATAGCCGGGGATGACAAAACAGTTGTGAATAGTTTGATAAATGAAAAAGATAAGCCAATGACAGAAATTGTTCTTTATCTTACTGAAGCTAACATATCTGATCAACCAGAGGTCAATGATGATTCCAGTGATAATGATTTCGTTTATTATGAAGATTTTGATGACAGAGAATATTCAATATCTGATCAAGAGGCTGGACCAGTGAGTAAAATGTTTCTGATTTTGTCCTACATAATAGAGAAATTCACAAAAACTAAATAGTTTATTTATCCTGTTATCTGTGCAACTATCCAACATAAGCACCAAATTTTGCAGGTATTTTTCAATTTGTCATTTATAATCCTTCATACTTAATTTAATTGAATAGTTCTGTATTTCTTTTCTTTTAGTGGTCGTGTCAATTCTGTACTTATGAAAACAAGGCATCAAATGCATCTTGCGAAGTCTGTTTGAATGCTAAGGCTTGAATTTTGTAATTGATATTATTGTTTTATCAAATCTATTCTTAGTGTTTCTCTGTACATTAAAACTCTGAACCAACTGGTGGTCAACATTTTATTTCAAAGCATGAATATTTTATCCCAAATTAGAAAATCATGTGTCCAGGCAAACTTTATATGGTAATTAAGCACAGAGATGTGAGATTGTGGTTAATTTAAACAAATTAACAAATCTCTGAGAGCGCAATTATAAATCCTATTGTTTATAAAAAAAGGATTTATGTATTTACATTGGTTTAACTACATACTATAAGCAATGGTTAATGGGCGAAATTAGGTCTTTAAATATATAAATTTATGTGTTCCATACATAATAATAATGAATATTATAATATTCATGGTTCCCTAGATACTATTTTAATTTTTAGTTATGTGTGTTTACGATATTGTTAAGATATGAATTATTTTCCCATTAAAGTTGAGAGTTTAAATCGTTATGCTGCTAAAAAATTAAAAAATGCCCTCCTTGTTTGTTTTCCTTATATGATTCCTATTTCATTTTAGCTAATCTATAATCTACAGGTTTCATCAGAATAAAATTTTTACTTTTACTATGTATATTCCTTTAAGAAATATTCCTAATTTGTTTTAACTATCTGAGTGATCTTTGAAATTCTTATTTAATTCTGTAAATTTCTGTATCGACAAAATGAAACTGACAATTAATAGATTTGGGGGAACCGTTTTTGTGCTGGTTGTTATAAAATTTGTAGATATTCAGCATAGGTTTATGAATGTAATTGTAAAAATTTGTAATACATTTGTCAAATATACGGTCATAATTATCGTTAATTTATTTTTGACTGTTGAACAAAACAATAATGATGCTGAAATTATAGATGATTCTTGGTCAATTCATTTCACAGTAGAAGT
>JAYMFX010222277.1:0-10589 GCA_036784945.1 Monocelis spectator | reverse complement strand
CAATGGAATATTGGAGGGGCGGGTGACGTCACAAACCCTAAATTGATTGGCTATCAGATTTTAGGGATCTATCAATGAAGTACGCAATAAGTTATACGCTGAGATAGGTGATGTCTCAGTTGTCTCTTATAGAGAATCGCTCTATCAGGAATCTTAAGGTGATACATCTAGTCACTGCTAGGGTGTATCTAACTATAAATAGATGTCACTGTAGCTATGGCGACGAATGCTCTGATCCATTAATGACGTCACAACTGCTATTTCAGTTTATTTATGTAAAGTGTGAAATAAATCTGAAAACGTAATTACATTATTAATGTGTAATTACTACGAATCATTCTATATTCGTTATTCAATATTATTGTTCTCAACTTAAGTCTACTGAGAGGTAGATACCTAATATACGTCTGAGTCATTAATATATACTAAAGAATAAGAAAACGCATAAATGTATCTTTATCACCACTATTTCCACATGAAAAAATAATGAAAAAAATGAATTTAATCTAAATTATCTTTATCAATCTGTATATGTGACGAAAAGACACTAAAAATAAACCACCAACATGAATGTCTTCTCGACTATTTGGTGTTCATTTAGTTGTGTCTTCCAATAAAACTGCTGGCTATTTAGTATTAATCAGGTACGCTAGGTCCATGTCCTTTCTCAATATTTTTGGTGAACCTTCTGGATAACTCCCACTGAGATTTCTATATTTTTAGCGCTTTAGTTCATTCCCGTAGTTTATTCTGGTCTTGTTCTCAGTACCTACTGGTGGTTGTATGACTTTTGTTGTCTTAAGTTTTCAACTCCTCTTAATTTCTCTGTGCATCACTTAGTTTTCTATCTATTTTATTAGGTATACATATGATATCTGATATCTGTTATCCACCTAATGAAGACAATATAAACTCTGGTTTACTGAGCATTAAGGTCAAACATCTAAGTAAAATATTAAACAATAAACTCTCAGCATCATTTCAAAAATGTGTTCCACTTCTAGAGCGTTCGTCCGATTAAGGTTAAGATATTCTTGAGATTGATCTCAATCTCACTAGACCGTGATATTAAACTCTGATACTTATTCACAAAAAGTATATGAGTCTTATTGAGATGGATATGAAAAGTAGAAGATTTGAGATTATCTCCATCTCAATAATGAGACAAATCTCATATACTTTTTTGAAAGATCAATCTCATTTTTATGAATGCGACACTGAGTGCAGTTTGCCCGCCCCCACCTCAATGAAAACAAAAAACATTAGGACAGATTTATCATACCATTTCTAACTCATCTTATCTTACCTAAACTGCAAATATTATTCTTATATTCGTATTAAAAAAATTATTAAATGAGAATTTACTCGATATAGAAACCTGAACATTTTTGTTTTCAAATGACCCCGATACTTCTTTTACAGTTATGGAGTAGACCCCATCATGTTCCGTATTTAGAGAACTGAATGTGAACTCAACACGATTAGCAAAACATGTTGGTTCTATATTGAATGACTTGGTTGTACATCTCAAACAGGCTCCATTGTTATAGTTGCAGGCGAAGTAATGACCTTTGAAAGTCATTTCAATAGCAAAAATATTAATGTTTTTCAAATACACAGGTATTTTCAAACCGCTTCCAACAAATCCCTTAAAGTTAGATGCCACATTAACTGCACCTTGGATTGTTTCAACTAAAAAGTTAAATTAAAAACTTCCCTTACTATTATTATTTTTTAATGTGATAATAAAAAATTGATTAGTCAGTGTTTCTTCTCAACGTATCTCTTTGTGTAGCGAACATGACAACCGAACTCTTGTTCCTAGTTGTGTTCCTCAAGGATCAATTCTTTCACCCTACATATTTGATCTATTTTTACAGATTATCAAGCTCACCTTGAAAGATCACAACTTGTAAATTATTCGGACAGCGGTAGAATCATCATTTCTGTTTTTAAAAATGAAAATGTGGTTATGATTCATCATTTGATAAAGGAGAAATCCTATCGACAGAGAATTGGGTTTGGGTTAGAGTATTTAAAACCCAAACCTAAAACCCAAACCCAAACCCAAACAGAGACAATATGACAGTCAACATAAGAGAATAATTTCGTCATAGGGTAATCAGGGAAAGTGAAGACAATGCAGAAGACTCGAATTTTGATATAGTTATTGTCATTTTAGAGCAGTTAAATTGTGTGTTGAGACGCGGATTGGATTATTGTTTTTGTTATACCGTTAACTTGTTTCTTTTTAACTGAATAACAGAAACAATTATCCAAACATTTTTAAGTGACCTATCTGAAACTTTAAAATTGACTCTGATAAATATCACAGATTTTAAAGAGAACATGCAGTTGTACTATATAAAGCATGAAGAAGACCGTCAGCATTGCTTCTCTACTTGTATTATTTTATTAAATGCTTAAGCTTTTTTAAAATATACACTAAAGGTTGACCAATCTCAAAAAATGACAAACCTGAAAAGATAGAAAAGATAGAATGTAAAAATGTTTTAAAGGTTACAAAGACTATATTACATGTGTCGATATAATTATAATAAGTAAGGGATATTAATAAAGTCAAAAAAGATCAACATGAACTATTAAGTAGGCATTTAAAGAGTTGATTAAATCAGTCAAATATTAGATAATTTGTGGTCTCTCTCTAATTACATCTTAAAATTTCATTTCTATCTCTTATCAAGATATATAACACATTTAAATCTTTCATATTTCCTTCGGTTAGAGTATTTAAAATACGGAGAGCTTTTGTTACGAGTATTAATGGCGCGAAAAAGTATGTAATGAATCGAGGATTCTATACCTAGAATATAGCGATCTGGTACGAGTTGCCTTTGGCAAAAAGATGCTTTGCATCGACCGAAGATTCAATAGGCCATTATAGTTCGTAACGATTCCAATAATACGAAAATGGAATTGTCAGTTTCTTCAGCCGGGGTGGCCTCAACTATAGGTATAATATTTGCTGGCCAATTTATTCTTCAATCGATTGAATCCTCGATTTAAAGCATCATACCATCGACAGAACATAAGGCATAACATTTTCGATCGGTTCTTATCAATGAACTCAGTAAATAAATAAAACTATACTCAATATCTTAAATACTCCAACTAAAAATAAATTCTTATTATTTTTATCAATAGTATAGGCAGATTTTTTTTCGAAATATCACGATTAAAAGTTTTACTTCTCACCTTTTAGTATCGATAAGAATAAAGCTGATAACACTATTTTCATCATGATCACTTTATTTATTCAGGTACTGATAAGCTTTAATAATTAAATGTCACCAAGAGTTCTGCTCTTTTATTGAGATGATTACAGAGATGTTGCTAAAGGTAGGAGGAGGATAACTAAAAGACTAATTGATTTGAATAAATGTGATGAGAGTTTTATTCATTATTGTTAAATAGTTACAATGGCTCAATCATTAAATAGATCTCTACATATTACATCAGAGTCTAAAAATAATAATTTCTTGGTATGAAGATTCTCATATGATAATAGTTAACTATTGTTCAATTGAAATTGTAATTAAAAGATACCTGACACTACTTGAATTCTCTACAATATTGGGGAAGACATTTTTAATATTTTATTTAATTTAAGTTTATTTGAAAGTATTGTACTATTAAGTTATTTGAAATGTCATTTTACATTCCCTGTTATATAAAATACTGTGGATATTATTATTAATATTTATGTTGACAAGTAGATTATATGAATAAATTTACAGTAGGAAACATTTGATCGTCGTGTGATATTATCATTTCGTTCCACTACCATCAACATAACCACATTTCTTTATATTTACCTATCTTTTGCAAACACACAGATCGATCACCACCTATCTATAGTTCCAATAATTCCGAGTGATTGCTATTTTTAGCTCTGACTCATATAGTAGACAATTGTCAACTACAGTGGTATGTAAAAACAATAATTCTAGATGAATTACATAAATCTCTAAGTACTAAAACTATACAGTTTTATCGATCCACCAATGATGCAGAAAATGAGGTTTGTCCATTAATTGATTGGCCATATGTATCAGTGAACTGGATAGTCCAGTATCTTATAGGATTTATTATGGTCTCTGATCCACTTATCAAAAGATCATATTGGATTTATTTTGATCTCTGTTCTACTTATCATATGATCTTATTGGATTTATTATGATCTCTTATCTACTTATCATATAATCTTACAGGATTTATTATGATCTCTGCTCTATTATTGAATCAATGACAATTAAAAAGATATTAAAAAACAATTTTAATTCCGGTCTATACCCAAATCATATCAAAAGTTCATCTAAGCAGAAATATACTCTCTACATTATACTTGTGATCGGGTGTGATCAAGCATCGGCTACAGTATATATTACTCAATGTCTCAACAAAGTAATTTATGTAAGGTAATCGGTGTTTTTAATATTACAATCCGTATTTTTGGGGAGAACCCACCCGAGTATTCCCAGATTCCGTAAATGAGCAGGTCCCAAGAAAATGTTATGGGGGCATAGTCTATATACCAGGTCTTCCAACTTTTTCATTTAATATTTTGATAGAAAACTTTCTTGAATCATAATAACTATTAGGAAGTGTTTGAGAAAAATATTTGTGATCACTGTGATATTCCCAGCATTTCTTTAATCGAGCTGAATTTAGATGAAATGAATTTGTTTATCAAGTGAAACAATCTTTATTTCAGGATCATTTGGTGTCTCCACAGATGTGAATGATCTTGAAGGGAAGTCAGATGTGAATAAATGTCACATGGGGAGATGAAACAGTTCTATCTGTCATTATTGAATCACAAGACAAATCGATAATTGATGAGAACCGCTATTACACTCAATGTTTGTTTGATGGCTCCACCGAAATCTGCTCAGATTGCTTTCAAATGCGAGGATCAAACATAAAGTCTGCCTGCTCCAGAAAAAAGATAGTCTTCGTGATCGACTCGTTAGAACTGAAAAATAATGCTCCTCATACGATTAGAATAATTACCAGAAATAATATTTCAGAAATAATTCGGCAAATATCTGTATTCGGTGAGGAATTTAGAGGTATTTAATAATTTAATTTGAATGACTCAACAATGCTTTGATGTATCGATTATTTTTTAGTCGAACCGAAGCGCCCCTCCATATCCTGCAACTTCAATAATGTCACGGAGGAGAACACAACAATAGCTTGCGTGTGTACAGCTGTGTCTGGAAATCCCAAATCGTACCCCATGTGGTTACTGAAAAGGCAGAATAACGAGACTGTTAACATCACTGAATATTCCATCACTTCAGCCTACAATATATTCGATAATATCACGAGTAACCTTTCAGTGAAAGTACAAAAGAAAGATAATGCAGGCAGCTTGGTTTGCTTTATAAAAAACGATCATGGCTCGATAGAAGACAATCTTATCATCAACATAAAATGTAAGCGAATTCATTTTGTAAATGATATCGGATATTCATTTATATAAATCTTTCTGGGTCAGTTCCTCGTCATTTTACTTCCTTTTAATTCGCATTTATCAATTTCACTTTAGCAACTCCAAATAAACCGACAGATCTAAAAATAGAAAATGAAGGATCTGACCTTCTGAAGTTGTCGTGGAATCCCGGATATGATGGTGGTTATCCCCAGATGTTTTACGTTCAATATTGGAGGGATGTTTCATTGGTAATTGAGCAACTGGTGTCACAATCAAATGTCATACTAAAACGTAATTGAAATATTAAGTTTATTTTAATTGATGTGTTGATTGATAGTTATAGCATATGATATGGATTTAGTAGGGCGTGTGTATAAAAAAGGATAATTTTATACTAACAGTTGTACAAAGCAGCTGTACAAAGAAGTTGTACAAGACAATTATTTAAAACGTTTTTAGAGTTGTTGCAAAAATTATTTTAGTATCTGCCTTGCCTACAGACACTCTGTACACATTTATCGTCACTCCGACTAATCAAATAGGAAATGGAACTCAATCGGATCCTAAAGTCTATAGAACTCCTAGTACGGGTAACGTTTCGATTGAAATGTTTTGCATTATTAGAGAGTATTTTTAATTTTTAATTTGAGATATAATTAACTTTAAAAGGTGACTCTACTGTGAAATTACCTGAAATTGTGAGTGGATTTTCTGGAGAGGAGCTAAATGTGAGCCTTACATGGAGAGAAGAAGATATGTTCACTGTGATTATTGAGCCAAGCTATTACTCGGTGAATGAAAGAAAATACTCAACACAGTGTTATTTCACTAATAGTAAGCAAGTCTGCAACACTTGTAGAAAGTTTGAGCAATCAAAAATAAAGGGCGTTTGCCATTTAAATGAAATTAAATGGACTTTCTCCCCCCTACAAGAGATAGATAATCGTCTTTATCAAGTGATTTCCATCACAAGTGCGGCTTCCAATATAAAGAAAGAAGTAAATGTGATTGTTTGGGGTAAGTAAAGAGACAATAAGTGCTTCGATTTATGCGCATGGATTTACTTTGTGCTTCTACCCATGCATTTAAATTTTAGACAAACCAAGAAACCTAACGATAAAAGCAAACACTTCCGATCTTATTGAGAGTTCTACAGTTGAGCTACAATGTTCAGCAAAATCTGGTAATCCTATCTCTCAGATGCACTGGTATTTGCAGAAAATAAATGCTTCTCGAATGAATTTAACTGATTACGCGAGCTACAACAATGTCACAGTATTTGGAACTTTCAGGAGTCAATTATTGTACAAATTAAACAGGGAAGATTCCGGCAATAGGATAGTTTGCATTGTGGAGAATAAACACGGAGAGATCAATGGAAGCGTCTTGTTAGATATTAAATGTGGGTACTGAGAATTCTGGATCAATCATATAGTAGATTGATCTCTCTTATATTTATCTTAATCATAGATATCTCTCTTATATTTATCTCAATCATAGATATCTCTCTTATATTTATTTTAATCATAGATATCTCTCTCATATTTATCTCAATCATAGATATCTCTCTTATATTTATTTTAATCATAGATATCTCTCTCATATTTATCTCAATCATAGATATCTCTCTTATATTTTATCTTAATCATAGATATCTCTCTTCTATTTATCAAAACCATAGATATCTCTCTTATATTTATCTCAATGATAGATATCTCTTTCAACATACATTTTGAACTCCAATCATCTAGCTATTGTTAACTAGACTTTTTATGTAGACAAATAAATATGTACTTAATATATCAATATCTCCTGTCTGATACAATACAGAAACATTTAGATACCCGATCACGCCAGATCAAAGTACTACAATAATCAGTAATCAGTATAATATACAGAGTATATTTCTGCTTTGATCGGCAGTGATCGGGTATACAGATTTTTCTCCACAGAGTAATAATTTATGGAATGTGATCGGGTTACAAACTAGTAATTGTGTATTTTAATATCATAGATATTATCTCTCTTTTTATTTAATAATAATATATGTACTAAAGTACTAAAATGTTAATTACAACAAATAATAAAGGGCTACCTTTTTATTGAATTTTCTGACAAATCAGATTAGTATTGGAGTTATTGGTGGTAATTCCTTGCATTGTAAGACAATTTGAACAAACACAAACAAATATTAGTATATGCGAGGTCTCGTGTATCATACTTTCATAATGTTTTGTATTGTACTTTAGTTAAACCTCGTATCATTTCTCCCACTGTAAAACACGTTGTAGTCAATGAAACAAGAAAATTAGAAATTCCATGCAACGCTGAGGGGAATCCAGAACCGATAATAAAATGGCGATATCCAAAAAATATTGAGAAGATAGGTAATATTTTGAAAGATGAGTTGATACATTTAAAAATGTAGAGAAATCCACTTCGAAACTCAGTAAATACATACATTGATACTTTTACTGAAATAGTCTCTGTGATTGCATTGGAATGTCTGAAATAGTCTCTGTGTTTGCATTGAAATGTCTGAAATAGTCTCTGTGTTTGCTTCGAAATGTCTGAAATAGTCTCTGAACATCTTAAATATGAGCTTCAGTGATTGATTGCTTGTACATCTGAAAAGTTTGAAAGATAAAATACAATGTTAATATTATAATTAGATCAAATTTTATTCATAATTTTAGAGTCAACTCTGATGATACCTAAGTTAACTCGGGAAGATGATGGTAAATATACTTGTGAATCATCGAATACTCTGGGAGAAGATTCCATAGATATCACTGTTCAATGTGAGTGATACGACACGGAGTCTACCAGATAGTCCATTACTGCAAAGTTTCAGTTATCATGTTAATGCGTCTGAAATAGGTTCAGTCATCATATTGATGCGTCTGAAATAGTTTCAGTTATTTTTTTGATGCGTCTGAAATAAGTTCAGTCATCATATTGATTGTTCTGAAATAGTTTCAGTTATTTTATTGATGCGTCTGAAATAGGTTCAGTCATCAATTGATGTGTCTGAAATAGTTTCAGTTATTTTATTGATGCGTCTGAAATAGGTTCAGTCATTATATTGATTGTTCTGAAATAAGTTCAGTCATCATATTGATTGTTCTGAAATAAGTTCAGTTATTTTATTGATGCGTCTGAAATAGGTTCAATCATCATATTGATTGTTCTGAAATAGGTTCAATCATCATATTGATTGTTCTGAATTAAGTTCAGTTATTTTATTGATGCGTCTGAAATAAGTTCAGTTATTTTATTGATGCGTCTGAAATAGGTTCAGTCATTATATTGATTGTTTTGAAATAAGTTCAGTTATTTTATTACGGCGTCTGAAATAAGTTCAGTCATCATATTGATGTGTCTGAAATAAGTTCAGTTATTTTATTGATGCGTCTGAAATAGGTTCAATCATTATATTAATTGTTCTGAAATAGGTTCAGTCATTATATTGATTGTTCTGAAATAAGTTCAGTTATTCAGTTATTCAAACTTATTATTGCGTCTGTCAATTTTAAAAATAAAGCTTATCTTAGTTATTTTATTGATGCGTCTGTAATAGGTTCAGTCATTAAATAATTGATTGTTCTGAAATAAGTTCAGTTTGCCATTTGAATCCTAAATATGTTCATCGGAAGATATTTATGATACAGAGATAACAGTGAACAGTGTATATTTGGTTGAGATACAGTTTATTCTCCAGAATAATCATGTTGTTATAAGACATCTAAAGTCCCTTTATATGTATTTAGATATCCCTCAATACTCAATAATCAACAACTCTGTGATTGTTATCAATGAAACAACCCTTGTAATTGATTCTCTAATATCTCTGACCTGCATCATTGAATCCATTCCTTCCTGTGAAATGTCATGGGGCATTACCATTTTAGACATTTCATTCAGAGTGGATATGTCTAAGAGCACCTCAAAATATCTCCTGACATACCCAATGAACAATAATGACACAAACTCTGCTCATAATCTGCTTATAAGAAGATGAAACAAAGAGGATGTTGGTACCTATGAGTGTCGATGTAGGAATCTACTGGGTTCTTGTCGATCCACAGTCAGGCTTATCTATTTAAGTATGGTTGTCTCTGATGAGTATTGAAATAAATATGCCTATTTTGATGAGGTATTGTTTGATTTGGGAATTTGTTTCTTTGGCAGCACCCAAACAGCCCAGCAGATTAAGAATAAATGATGAGGATCCAAATTTCATCGTATTGTCATGGACTCCTGGTTTTGATGGAGGTTACAAGCAAGAATTCTTTGTGAAATATAGTAATGGAAACTCTGTCAAGGAATTGAAGACACTCAAATCTGATCTTACAATTAGAGGTAAGGACAATATTCACATTCACATTCACAACCATGGAAATTAAATTAAAATATTTATCAATTTGAATTTCATATAAAAAAGTCAAATTAAGTTAATTTAACATTTTTTGATAAATTAAAGATATTGATTAATTTTCGAGTGGTTAATAATGAGTTTATAACTGAATCACAGCATATACTCACACTTTTTCACACCATATACACACATAATCACAGTATATACTCACACATTATCACAGCATATTGACAGATAATCACAGCATATACTCACACCTTATCACAGTATATACTCACACATTATCACAGCATATACTCACACATTATCACAGCATATACACACATAATCACAGTATATACTCACACTTTATCACAGCATATACACAGATAATCACACCATATACGCACACTTTATCACACCATATACACAGATAATCACACTATATACTCACACATAATCACAGCATATACACAGATAATCACAGTATATACTCCAGGGCTGCTAACCTAACTGAAAACAATATCGGGATAATGTCTTAATATCGGGACAATATTAATATCTTAATATTGATGCATTGAATAACACAAATATTAAATGATACAGATACAATGACACTTGGCAGCCCTGATACTCACATATATACACAGATAATTACAGCATATACTCACACCTTATCACAGCATATACACAGATAATCACAGTATATACTCACACTTTATCACAGCATATTGACAGATAATCACAGTATATACTCACACCTTATCACAG
>JAYMFX010222266.1:0-10591 GCA_036784945.1 Monocelis spectator | reverse complement strand
ATTGAGATCTAGATTTCTGTATTGATTGAATATTTTATGTTCGGGAAAATAATAGAGTAAACGATTGTCCTCTATATTTTAGAAATGTTTAAAGTCATTTGGCTATAGCAGTGGTTTAACAGACTTCAGTGAAATGACAATTAGAAAGAGAGTCGTATTATAGAATATATTGTAGATGCAGTAATATGATGTAATCATCTCCAGAATTAAATGAACTTCATGCGAACCAATGATGTACTTTCTTACATCTGGCTATGATATATAAACCGCCTTCATTCTAACTGCGGATCAAAGGAACATATTGGTGATTTGAAAACACATTAATCGATCAATTCAATTATTCAGGAATCAAAGGTTAATTAAAATTTTTAACTCATTTCTGTATAATATTATTTAAATATAATTGATAAATATTATCCATTTATTTGGGAAACACAAATTAAATTCCTTTCAATCATTTTGTTATCAAATTGACCTAAGCTTCTATTTTAACTTATTCAAAGTTTCATTACTTACTAACAAGAAAATTAACTTATTGTGCAATCCCAGTGGGACGAAAATTAGAAAACTTTGAAATATATTTAAAATATATTTCAAATATATTTCAAAGTTTTCTAAAGATATCTAATATATTTCAAATATATTTCAAATATATTTAAAAGTATTCAAATTTTAAAAAATTAGAATATATTTGAAATATATTAGATATCTTAGAATACTTTTAAATATATTTTAAATATATTTAAAAGTATTCAACTCTAATTATTTGAAAGTCTTGACAAGTAATTGTACGCACTTTGAAATATATTTCAAAGTTTTCTAATTTTCGTCCCACTGGGATAAAATCTTTTTTAAAGTTTCTGTAACGAAAAAATAACGGACATTTGCAACCTAAATGTAAACACATCCTCTTAAACTATATCATAAGATCAATCATACTATTATTATGAGTGAATATAGAGTGGCAGTCGAAATGAGATTGTGGAGACAAATTGAAAATGAAATTCTTTAGGCAAATCATCAAATAATACTGAACTGTGATTCGCTAAGAAGTAATGACTGATTTCTAAGCTCGCCCTATAATCGTTTCTGTCGAGACAGAGCTGAGAGCCGTTTTTCCAAAAAGCTTCTCCTGCAGCTGCCGTTTCTCATTTTCCGCTCAGATCAGCAGACTCTATAGGTCATCTTCTATTCATTACATCTCTTTATGTCAGTAACATTCTCGACCAATCAATTCGTATTTTGTTGAAGTTAAAATGTGTATACATTTCATATTTGCACTTTCTATTTTCAGAAACTCCACTCTATTTTTTTAACCAATTATCTTTGAGGATATATTTCCAAATTTGTAGAATTTATTGCTTGCGGTTACAAATGAAAAGAGAAGAGAATAATGGTTAAAATAACCATATAAATATACCAGTCCTCTTCTCTTTTCATTTGTAACCAAGCAATAAACCCTAACTAACCCCTTATATTTAATCCGGTTTGTATTTGTTTTTAGATTTCTAAGGGAATTTAAATCATGGATAATCCTTGTTATAATCCAAATAGTGGTCCACCTGCAGCTAATGTGGCCATTACCGGTTATCCATCATCTCAGGTTACCTATTCGGGTAAGCCTGAGACTGTTAATGTTACTCATGTAGGGTGAGTTATATTGTACTTCATCAAATATTTCATTTGCTTTGAATGGGATCTGGATTTCTGTAATTATTAGGATCTATCTAAGCATTGAAACTTTTATTGTTGGATTTTCTAATTCAACAAAATTTCAATAAAAATCGTATTCTTATTATGTTCAGCCTCAATTTGGTTTGGAAAAACAGTGCATATTTAATTACCTCCAAAATCGTATTTATTTCGACACATATCATTACGATGATTTTCTCTGGAATAATAAAATCAACCATTTAAGTTAATCAAAATAAATCACAGAATATATAAAATACAGTTATGAGACTGAAAAGATAAAATTATGAATTGTTATTTGAATTGTCCATCCCATTTCATAACAGTACATATATTTCATAGATATCGGAATCGTACCTATCTCTATATAACCGCGAGGCAACTATAAATTAAAACAATCTCTATGGTAGATGAATTTTAAATTAATCGATAAATTCTAAAGCGAACTAATAATTATGTAATGTAGTAGGTATATTTCGGTGCACAAATTATGAACTTACAAAATTACTTTTCTTCAAATTGCTCCACTAAACATCCATGTTATTCTATCATTAAATTTTAGTCAACCACATACAGAAAGCCGTGGATGCTGTCAAAACTGTGCAGAACAATGCAAAGATTGTTGCTCGGTCAAATTCTGCTTTAAATGTTGCTTTTGCAGGTGTTGGAATCTCTGTCATAATGAGGACTATCATGTTTAAGATTATGTCAGGGACACTTAGTTATAAACTATTCACTGGATTATGTGTCCTCGGATTATGTCCTCATAATATTTGTCAAAGTTTTGCATATGTAGGTATATTAATTCATTATTGTAACTATACTATACCAACCAAAACCATTTTTATTTCGAATTAAATAAAACTATCGTATAAATTGTCACTTTTATTTGTTTGTTTTTTAAATTACCATAAATTCGTTTACATGAATAATCACGTGTTAAATAAAGTCTTTTGTGTTTTTGCCTCATTAACCGCGTACTAATTATTTAATTTTAATGAGCAATAATTCTCCAATGAGATTGTCTTCATCAGCGAGAATACTATTATTAGCAAAATAAACTTTTATAAAAAAAATATTTTAATCGGAATAAATTAGCTACTTCATACTATAATGCATGCATGCATATTAAAAATTAAACTTTTAATATTTTTGAAGAATGCTTTAACTCTATAATCTTAGATTATACTTTAATAAATATACTAAAATTTAACTAAATATACTAAGCCTAATGCATAAAGTTGACTCAGAGTTGACTTATCTCACTTTTTCGAGAGTTAACTAAAGTTTTCATGCATAAATTTTTCTCGTGAGTTAAGTCTAGTCTTGAGTCAAGTCTTCTCGGAGAGTTGACTCTCATAGTGAGAAAACTCTAGTTTAAATTCATAAAATGAACGAACAGGCCTTTAACTGATTTTCAATAAAAAATAAACTATAAAATTGTTTAAATGTTTTTCTCTAGTTGATTGTTTAAGCGCACTCTTAGAAATTAAAAATATTATCCAAATTAAGGAAGCTTTGTAAAATTACTTGAAAGAAATACAAATTTTAGAAGCATTGCTTGTAAACAGTATTGGTGCTTCTGTAAATATGGCTAACATTTCTCCCAGATTATTTCATTTATAGAAATTATAGATTATAAAGATCAATTTTTACATCTATTCTAAGTGGCAGAAATAGTAGGTAATATCAATAGGATACTGAATTATTTATTATTATATAGTAATGAAACCAACATTTTATAAAGGAATTTTCAGTTTCTCTATTATTTAATTTATGTATATATGGTATTTGGTCAAAGGGCAACAATTGTAATTTGTTAGTAAAAAGTTTTGTTTTTGTTTTTTTAAAAATAATTTTGATGTTTATACATTTACATATTATTGTCTAAACAAAAAATATTCTCTTTAAAAAGATTACTACATGATGAATTTACTAAAAAGTATAAAATTGCTGCAAGTTTAGTTAGATCATAGGCTTATTTATCTAAATCAAATTAATAAATACAACTTTTGAATTAATGGGGGCTGTACCAAGTTGTTTTTCTGATTCTAAAAACTGTTGAGTGTAAAATCAAAACAATTTATATGTGGCTGATTTGTCTTGTCATCATTTAGCCAATAATTCATATATTGACACTAGATACTGTTGTTGGGCTTAAATTAATTTATGTATATATAAGCCCAAAATATCAACATATCAATATTAAAAAATATCTAATGACATCATCATTCATTAATTTGAACTTATAACTTAATTAAAGGTAAAACTTTTTATCACTAAATGTTATTGTATTAAAATTTATAATTAATTAATTTTACAAATGAACTTGTTCATGACAACTGATATATGCTATACCTACATTGTAGACGGAATATTTACACTAAATGTTTAAATTAATGAAAACATACAAATTCAAAATTTTCAGATTCCTAAATTATCTCTATTTAATTCTTTTTAATAGCCCTCTTAAAGTTTTTCAGACTGGAAAAGGGAACTTTTTTGAAAAAATAATCCTTTTTCATTTTCATCAACTTTATGTAGTTGCATCTTTATGGGCCTTAATACCTGTTACATTCAGCAAATAATTTTATACCTTTTAACATTTTTTATAATGCCCTAATCCCCCAAAAATATTTCAGTAATTTATATTTTTATCATACTCATATTTTAGAATGTTTCTCAATGCTGAACTAACTATATAAAATTTAGATCTCAAAGAAAGATTTTAATTCAACTAATGGATCAAAATAAATTTGACACTCTACAGACTAGTGAGCCTACTGTGGATGAAAACATGAGTAATAGAAATAAAACATCTGAAAAATATGTAATGTGAGAATATTTGTTGTTTATTTTATCAGACTTTTAAATTACAGTAAATTCAATTTTCATGAATTACAAAGTATTTTGGTAGTTATACAGGGTGTTTCAAAAGTTACTAAAATGTAATCGAATCAATACTAAAATGAAGCATTGTTCACAGAAATTTGACCAATGATATCTATTAAAACTACAGGGTGTGTTAGATGTCTCTGATGATCACTTTGAAATCAAATCAATACGTTTTGTATAGCATACATATTACCATACATTATAATTTGTAAGTAATTAAGTATTTATAAAAGAATATTTTTTATCAAATTGTTTGTTATAGAATTTTTTGTAAATTTGGCTTTTGAATTTTTTTCACAATTTTACACTTGAATTTAACAAATTTGAAATTTAAGTCTTACCTGTTTCAATACAATACACTAACTTCGTTCGGGATATTATTTACCTCTTTGCATAGTAATAACTAATATATTACATTTTAATCATTATAGAAACCAGTCAAATTCGTCAAAACAGCTTAATTCGTCAAGTTCAAAACAAAAAGGTGAAAGTGGTCAACAATTTGCGGATATTTGCTGTGGAGCTGTCTGCTTTTCTTTGTGTTGCTTTTGTTTCACAGAGGATTTTGGCTGCTGTGATTAATGGGATGCCTCTATATTATACTGAAAGGAATGCTTTTCTCGCTGGTGAAATGAAAACTATTTCAAATCAATAGATATTATAGTCCCATGTAGAGATCTGATTGTTTTTATTTTAAAACTTGCAATTATTATATACTCACTCTATTTATCTCCACTACAATAATATGTCCTGTATCTTTTAATAAAAAATACTGGGCTATTCTGAATCGGTCAATATGTTTTACTTTTTCTTATTAGGTATTAACTTTGTACCTATATATCTTTATTATCCCTTTTATTAACTGCATATCAATATGTATTAGAGTATTTACTACTGCATGGGTAACACTTCCAGATGCATCTATGCTATAAGTTCTGAAATATCCGGTTATTCATTTATTTATTTCATCATTATTTACGCATTTATTTTGGTTGATAACTCTGTATTATAAAAATGTCATGACATTATAATAACAATATAATATGTACTTTGAACAAATAAAATTATTTCTCTTAATATCTGATGGTTTCTATGACTTAGTAGGTAATTTTGCTGCGAGAAAAAAAATGGATGAGAGTTAGAAATATACTTTCTAAAAATGGTTTTAAAACTATTTTACACAAGCGAATTAATGTTAAGTGTGCATCTATTTTATTTATATGACTACTAAAAACAAAACGATCAAAACTGAAAGTCAATATTTGAAACATTTTTAAAATGGGTAACGTTTCGGTTACCCATTTTCGTAAACCGCATGTATTTACCGATGTTTTACAATGTTTTCTTAAACTTTTTGAGCGATCTGATTGGACAAAACGAAATTTTATCGACTGTATATAAAAACAAGAAATTACATTTTTGGTTCAGTCAGATTAAAAAACACATCGTAAATATCCATTCGGGTTGCAAAATTGTTAAACCAAAAAGACCCTTCGGCGAAATCGAAATTTAACATTTTTTGTAAAAGGTCACTCAAAAACTTCTAATCTAAACAATATTCAAATTCATTCATTGGAATTTCTAAACTGAGAATTAACCATTCCTACGCAAAATATAATCCTTTGTTTATAAATCAAGGATTGCATTTTCAAACGATTAGTTTAAATATTTTCTATTGTTTTTTTTCTGGCTTTCATAATTTGTCAACAATTACTTTTATTTTTATAAAATCTCCTTTTTTCAGAATAAATTATTACAAAATTATTTCTATATTGCATATAAATAAATATTACTTTCAGTAGTAATAAAAAGCTAAAATAAACTTATTCTAAAAGTGTGTTCTTGACACAAGAAAATTTACATAATTTTAAAGTGATCCATTCATTCATATTATGTATTGATATTGTCGTTTTTCAAAACGAATTCATTGAAGATTTCATGAAATTTTTAAATACAAAACAAAAAATTGTCTGTCAATATATTTATTTAGGTAGCTTTTTTGATATTTCTTAAGAAAAATAAAATTTAACTGTAGTTTTATTTTATGTATAATGACAAAAACTCTTCAAAAGGTTTGCTAGATTTTGTTGTCATGGATACCTATATCTATTCATAAATAGTTTGCATGTTAAAATCTCAAGTGAACAATTCAAATTCTCATACAATAAAACACTTTTATTATTATTATAAAGAAAGAAATCAGCATATAGTTTGAAATATAAGATCAAGTAGCTACAATTTTCATGCAAGTAATGACAATCAATAACTGAATGGCTATAGACTCGTGTCCATTAAAATGATATAAAATCGTAAATTATTAAATTTATTTAGATTATACAATATAAATCAATCAATATCAATTGATACGTACAAACAAATAATGTATTAGAACTCCATTCTTTTTTCTGCCTAAATTATAATTAAATTGTCTATATTTAATTAGGCTATATTATGTATGTAGATATACTCACAAGAATATTGATTGTTTGGATCGATTTTGTATAGGGTTCTTTCTGTTCAGTTCATTTCACCATTTGAAAGTAGGTATATCAAACTAAGTGAGTGTTGATTATATACTTTTGTTTGATAAAAATTTTATTACAGGAAAGTCTTGGGAATTTCTTCATTGATGATAATTACAAAAGTTAAATCTAATCAGTTCTGCTTCACATCATCCTCTTACCAGATAAAAAGATGTTATATTCTTCCGTTTAATTAGGATATTTTATAGAAAATGTCAATCAAACTACTATGTGTGTTTTGAGCATCAAAGCTATACACCAATGATCAACTCAATCACATTTTAACTTTGAGAAAAATACTATAGGATTAGTAATTCAATCAACACAAATTGTAGACCCTAAATAAGGCATTTTGACATTAAAGCTATACATGTTACATGTTTTACAATAGATTACAATTGAATAATAGAAAACAATAGATTACAATAGTATATAGATCATGAAAACTCTGTTTCTCATAAGGCTTGTTCTTGCGGCCTTGCTCTTTCATAAGGTTTTTGTAAGGTTCTCATAAAGTGTTTGGAGTTGACCTGTTCGACTCTTAACTTGACAACTGTTACTCCGCACAGTTGCCACCGGAGTGTCGTCTGATTGCAATCTTGCTCGTTATTGATATTATGAGTGTCAGGACCTCCTGCCTGCTGATGGCCCTAAATAATCGCGACACACTTGTTAACGGTAATAACTTGAATTTTTAGGTAAACTTCTAAGCGTCCGAATCAAAAGACCATGGTGCGGCCGACAAAAGCCAGCCCATAGAGATGTAATCCACACATTCATTATGTGAATATAGAGTGGTCTCAAGTAACCAGTCACCGTCCGAGACTCTTAGAAGGTGTCACCATTTAGACTACGTAGTCTAAATGAGATTGTGGAGACAAATTGAAAATCAAATTCTCCAGCCAAATCATCAACGAATACTCAACTGTGATTCGCTAAGAAGTAATGCCTGATTTCTAATTCCGAATGAAACTCGCGATTAAGCTCGCCTGCAGCTGCCATGTTTCTAATTGTCCCCTCAATGAGAATGAGATGAGCACTCTATTATATCACCTTGTATTCATTACATCTCTAATGGGCCAGCCTAACACCAGACTAGATGTATGAATCAGATCGTATCTGCTCGTAAAAGAATACATCCTGGGAACCCCATTACCCTTGCGTTTCAGGGTTCCAAATTGACGAAGGATAAGAGAGTCATAGTTACTCGCGTCGTTTACCCGCGCTTGGTTGAATTTCTGCGGGCAGAAATCACATTGCGTCACGACTGAGTACCAGCCATCTCATAATGAATGTCCTGCTCTAATTGAAATTTCAATTGAGAGGCTCACTGAGCTACTGAGCTACACAAGCCTTACCCGAAGCCAAACCCTGGGCAAATAAACGAAATTCTATAACTCATTATTGGTTCGTTAATATTATATTTATGTTTAGCTGAATAAAATTAAGGTAAAACATTTGGTAGCTCAATCGAACTTTGTACCTTTAGCGCATACAGCAGTTTAATTACATAAATTGACAATTAAAAAGATGTCTTATTATGAAATCAATCGATTGATCCGTATATATTGATTAATTAAAAAATATTTCTAGTTGATTGCAGACTTTATTTTATGAATCAATTGAATTTCAATCAGTACCTAACTCAGAAAGATGCGGATGATTTGAAGTTTTTTGTTTTGTATGAAGAATTGATGTTTTAGTGTTTCTACTGAGATCTACATATCTATACCTACATGTCTTATATGTAGCACCTATATAGAGGTTGATGCAGCAGGTCCAAAACTCTGACGCTGAACTTTCTCCCCTTACCATACATACAATGGTTAGCTCTGTCTACATTGTATTCAAATAGGGCGCTATTAAAAATGTCAAATAATGGAAAGTATCAAACCGCATTCATATGTTGAAATTATTGATTATTTTGATACAAAGTAAAATTCTCATCTCACAAAGGACCTGAAAAAAAGAAAGAATTTTTTCATTTCACTCTATGTATTTATGTAGAATTTAAGCACCAAAATAATTTTCTACCGCATATAGTTATAAGGAAAATTATATGCTAACAAATTTTTCTCTGAATAAACCATATCAACATATATTATGTGTATATGCAGCCTCGTGAATAACAATGTTATCTTTAAGATAACGATTGACAACGGAACAAACATAAGATAACAAACTAAAAAAGGTTTTGTAATAATCAACTCATTGTATACATAAATTCCCATAGAATTTACATTGGATTGAAAATATCGATATGTACAAGTTTATCTGGTGCTAGCTCTCCAGGAGATTCTGAGAAAACGTCTCCAAGCCTATAAAGTTCAAATGCTTCAATCCGCATTCTTTCCTCCTTTTTTATATATAGTTGTCTATAAGCATTAATGCTTAAATTGAGAGCTTATTGTTATGAGACGTGAATGTATTTTATAGGAGGAGACTTTGAATATTCAGGAAAATCAATGGATATATTTGATACCACCTAACACCTAACAAGGAATAGTGTCCAAGATTTGTCAGCATTCATCAGGGTAATTAATAAAGCTTTAACAAAAGAAGCATAAATTAAACGATAAATTTTAATGGATTTTAATCCTAACCCTCAATGCTAAAATACGCAGAAGCCAAAACATTTTCAAAACAAGACCGATTACACGCAGGAGCCAAACGTTGGCTCTCTATATATGTCTTTGTCCACATAATAACTAAAATTTCATGGCGATATCTCAAAGTGGTAAGACACAGTAGCCATCTTAAAAAATAGGTATTGAAGTTTTTAAACTCGTCGATATTCAGATTATACTACAGAAAATTCTAATGACACTATTTTGGACACTCTGTCCGAACCCCTAGTAGTTAGAGGCATGAAACTTGGAGGGATAGTAGAGAGTAGTGTAGAGAGACTAAGTTTGGCTCATGAGTGTGATCGGTCGTGATTTGAAAATGTTTTGGCTCCTGCAATATAGTAAAAAATCACTATTTTTGGACATATTTTGGCCACTATGTCCGACCACTTTCTGATATGCGGTCATGAAGTTTTAGTATTATCTGAAGAGAGGTATAGAGAGCTTAAGTTTGGCTCCTGCGTGTAATCGGGATCTTGTTTTGAAAACGTTTTGGCTTCTACTGTATTTTGGCTTCTGCTATTTTAGCATTGACCAACCCTAACTTCCTGTTTTCAATGTTTATTACATGAATACTATCAAAAACATTTCTTTTTTTGCACTGTGGTGAAACGGACAGAGAGGGGAAAAACGAAATTCTCTATTTTCGAGTTAAAATATCTCTTATAATTTAGAGAGATATTCTCTCTTTTCGTAGCTAACTATGTATATATCAATCGTATAAAATGGGATTATATCTATTATTGTTTATCAAATATTCCAAAACTGCAAACATATAAATGATATAGTATTGTAAGATATCCAAGATAGTGTATAATAACACTTTTGTAATCTTTATACAGCGCTATGCAATAT
>JAYMFX010222255.1:0-10591 GCA_036784945.1 Monocelis spectator | reverse complement strand
AATATTCTATGAATCTCCCTGTCTCATCATCATGATGAGATTCCATCCTGGAACTGTAGGATCACAATCAATATTCTGTGAATCTCTCTGTTTCAATGTTTCACTATTTAAATCGATTGAAAATTATTATTATTTTAAAATGATCTACTGGTGAGATAGTAAGTAGTATAAACATATTTATCGAAATCAATTTCATGAACCATAAAAGCTTCAATCAGATAGTTAAGATTCAACAATTATCCTAAAAATTTCTTTCTGTTTTGATTTGAACAGAATCCAATACCCACAATCCAATACCCACAATCCAATACCCACAATCTAATACCCACAATCCAATAACCACAATCCAATACCCACAATCCAATACCCACAATCTAATACCCACAATCCAATACCCACAATCCAATAACCACAATCCAATACCCACAATCCAATACCCACAATCCAAAACCCACAATCCAACACCCACAATCCAATACCCACAATCCAATACCCACCACCTAATACCCACAATCCAATACCCACAATCTAATACCCACAATCTAATACCCACAATCTAATACCCGCAATCCAATATCCACCACAATTAACACATTAAAGACACTTAAAGCCATTTTATCCTAATATCCTTAATGTTGATTTACTATCCAGTTTTTGTAATTTTTCTTGATGGTCTCAAATAAATACTTATTAAAAATTAAATTTCTTTATTTTTACTCTACTACTCATAGTAGTGAAACTATTTATCAGAAAATTAAAACTTTTAAATAAGAAAATTAAATTTATTTCAATGATAACATAATAGAATAATATGCATAAATGTCAGTAGCAATCATAATTTCATCAACAATATACAAAGTAGGAATAACAATATAATTCAAGTAAATGCGACACAAACCTCGATATGAAAATTTTATTCTACATGACAAAAATTTATCTACGGATAGGTTAGGGTATATGAATATATAAACACTTCAACCAATTGTAAATATTTGAGATGTAATTATTATTAGAATACACCAATTAAATATGGAATGGAAAAACACTCATATAAATTAGAAACATACTCACGTATAAACTAATGAATAATAATAAATAAACTGTACAATTCCAACAGCCAAAAATGTCTGAACATAAGCTAAATAATAATGATAATATTAAACAAAGAAAGAGAGAAACGAAACGAAGCGAAAAACTTCTAAAAGTCTGCCCATTAGATTATCAGGATTATAAACAGATCTGAATTCACAACAATCAACCAACCGACTAACTAAATCAGATCAGATCAGATCAGATCAAATCAAATCAGATGACTCTTCAGAGTGAGCTTTCATATGTCTCTGCATACTGTGCTTCAGAGAGAACTCTTTGCTGCAGATTGGACAGAGAAATGGGCGAGCACCCGTGTGTGAGCGGGCGTGTCGCTGCAGGTCCTGAAATGACTGGAACTTGTGCAGACAAATGCAGCACTGTACAGTGCGCGGTGGCAGGGAGAGATCCGCGTCACCGCTGCTCGGAGCATCCGTCGATTGTGGAGGGGAGGAGCTGTGGCGCAGGATGACATCTTGCACGTCTCTGGCGTTCATCTTCTTCATCAGCATTGACCATTCGGAAGTGTGTTCGCGTGAAAAATGCTCTAAAGTTTTAATTCGATTGGAAAAATTGAAGCCGCAGAAGGGACACTTGAACGAGGCGGCGGAAAGATCAACCGACGGAGAGTCAAATCTTTGGAAACAATTCGGTAGTTCTGTTGAGTCAAAAGCACGGAAATTGGTCGTCGCTGCTGTTGCTGTTGTTGTTGCTGTTGTCGGAGACCAATTTTTGTGGAAATACATGCCTGCTGGTTCCGGTGACAAGGAAGCCCTCTGATGATGAGATGCGAGGACATTCTTCTTGTAAGACGGGTGGTGGACACATCGGTTGTTAGACGACGTCAGTGACGAAAATCTTTCCGGATTGGGCTCTATCTGTGGCTCTCCAGCTTGCATCAGAAGATTTGTGCTGATAGTTTCCGCTTGTCGGTCGTTATTGTCCATAGACAGAATCTCCTCCTCTTTCAGCTCGGAATCAGAGAGGAAGCGTGAAGAGAGATGCTGTGTGGAGGTGTGAAGACCGCTGTCACTGTCGTTGCTGCTGACGGAGCCGCAGTGATTCAATTCGCCATCGGAAGAGGCATCGTCAACTTTGTGAGTGCCCATGGAATTATTATTCTTTATGTGGAAACGTTTCGCCTTTTTTACGCTAACTCCGTGCAGTCGTTCCATGTGTCGTTCACGATTGGATTTGGTGGAGAAGCTCTTGTGACAACGTGTGCATTTGTAGGGCTTGTGTTCTAAAATATAAGGAAATCAGAGAGATGTAACATGTGTTTGTAACATGAGAGTGATACGTTACGTTACAATAGATGGAAAACTTTGAATTAAGAAATTAACGAGGATAGTCTGCGCTTACCAGTATGAGTAATAATATGCCTCTTCAGGGAACTGTGCCAAGGGAACTTTTGCAAGCATCCGGGTACCGGGCATGTGATCAACTTCGGGGCGTCTTTATAAGAATTCTTCTTCTTTAAAAGCCTCTTCATCTGAATGTCATCCTCTTCAAGGTAATTCAATTTCTGGTCGGAAATGGGATCTTCCGAAACAATTGACGAATTACTCTTTTTCGACTTTGAATTGGCTTGCGATTCAGAAGGGTTGCTATTGTCAGTCAGTGAACCATTTTGCGCGGAATGAAACGGTAGACCACCCGGATAAGGCAAACCGCTTGGAAGGCACTCGGAGGCGAAATTTGAAAATGAGTTTGCTGTTTTAAAGGATGACCAAAATGAATTTTCAATACCGGTTGATGACGGTTGAACATAATCTGGATTTAACTGTGGCTTAGATAGATTGGAATTCTTCTTCGGACGACGAATGGCGAACTGGCCAGATTTCATATCGGTAGCATTGTCGTTTAGGAGACTGTTCTGATGATTGTACATCACAGTTTGAGAAATTGGCGGTGGTAGGGCTAACTGAGTACCATGAAAGGGTTGCTTCAGATTGCTCCACGGACTACAATCCATCGAATACTTGTTATTATTCTGATAATCGGAATGTTCTTTACTATGATCGGTTTCCATTGAAGAGTAGCCGCTGAGATGAAGGCTTTGAGTACTGCTGCGAAATGACAGATCTAAAGCGCCTTCGCAAGTCTCGTCGGGACTGGACATCGCTTCGATTGTCAGTGGTTCAGTTTTGTCCTGCGGAATAATCGACTTCCCTGTCGCCAGACTGTTGTTACTTTTCTGTTGCATTAATTTGGCGAAGCTGAAGTCAAGCGGTGTTGAATTGAATACTGGCTGTAGCGCTTCCATTTCATCGTCGTCAGACTTCTCAGGAGTGATCAATAGTTCTTGCTGACGCTTTGTGGCAATGTCGAATGGATTACCATCCAGACTATGATTTGTGGCCATGTGCTTTTTGGTTTGAGACCAGGTGGGAAAGCTTTTCGTGCAATTTGTCGCATACCAACAGCGATAAAGATTCCTTGATGCCGAGCATTTGTGGAATATTCTGAAATAAACAAATAATAAACAATGATGAATAGACGAAGAGAGCAAGCAATGTGACAAGCTTAGATCACAATTCAAGAGACACATAAAGAAGACATAGAAATTAATGAATTACCTCTTTTTAATAGGTCTCAATATACGATAATGCTTTCGAATGTGATCGAAGATCTCTCTGGGTTGTACACTGGAGAAACTACAGGATGGACACTGGTGGACGCCATTTTGAGGGTGGATAAGCGCACGATGAGCTGAAATGTAGAGAGAAATGCAAAAGGTATGAATACCAAAACATATAGAATAATCAAAATAATGTTCGCGCAGCAGCAAATATCTTACCTAACATATTGAAATTTTTCTGACACGTCTTCTTACAAGTTGGGCACGAGAAGAACAGAGTGTTTCGAATCTTCTGATAAAGACGACGATAAATCAATTTATTCAACTTGTTCACCTTATTGATGACTGCCGGATGATTTAGAGAAGGCTTCTCTTCAATAGCCAGTGGTGGTAATGTTGATAATAATGGAAATTCGCATTTCACTGAAGCAATTTTGGTAACCGAATTGACGCTGAGATCCAGTCCGGATTCCGCGGATTTTGTGTTGACAAATTTTCGATCATCATTATTAGTTATTTTTATCAATTCGGACTTCAATTTTTTCGACTTCGGAGAATTATTCAACGCCACGGAAGATTTTCTTTGCTTGCGTTCTCTCTGTTTCTTTGTAGTTGAGCCATTCTGATTGTTGTTGTTAGTCGTCATTGAGGGAGACGATGAGTTTATTGAGGAATTGCGGGAATCAAAATCCATCAATTTCTAAAATAAGAAGATAGTAAGTTAGTTGTATACAATTATAGAAATTAGAAATTGGAAGCAGTTAATCAAACTTCTTGCTTATTATAAGTTATGTAGTTAATTATTTGGAAAGTAAAGCTATTTACCTGCTGCTGTGACTGTTGCATCGGCATGAATGACATGGCTGGCGGTATAATCACTCCAAAGTCCGAGTGGTTTGGTAGACGAACCATGGAGTCCATAGTCTGTCCCGGCATGAAGATGGACGGGAATAGTGGATTGATTGTGGGATGCGGGCCACTGTAAAATGGGAATTTCGCTCTCAATTGGGAGTTTTGCATCTGATTTTGACAATACAATGAAGCTAATTGACTGCTCAGCGACGACTTGTTACCCAAATAAGGAGGGTACGCATTGGTTGGGATAGGATGGTTGGGATAGTAGGAGTGTTGTCCAGAAAGAGAAGTGGTTGGAATCGTATTCATTAGGGGGAGTTGACAACTGGTAGAAGAGTTGCAGGGTAGCATTTCCAGATCCGATTTTTGAAAGTCTTTACCGACTCTATTCGATAATAAAGTTCCCGTCGGTGGAAGATTTCTCGAGTCAAGAATCTCTTCTTTGATTGGTCCGGTAGGTTGTAAAGCCAAATTCTCCGAATTGTTAGACTTTTTGGGAGATTTTCCTTTTCGTACGGCCTTTTGTGTTTGCATTGGAGATTCGGTAATACTTTGCTCCAAAGTGGTCGCACCAGATTCTACAAGGGAGGTTCCAGTATGCGTGGTCTTGATATGGCGACTAAGATTACCATTTGTCGTGAAAGATTTGGAGCAGTACTTGCAAGTAAACGGTCTAAAATCTAAAATCACAAAAAATCGATATTTTTTGTAATCAGCCGTTAGAAAATATGAAGTTGAAGTCTTATAGGATGAAGGAATTCTTACTGGTGTGCGTCAGAAGATGGCGCTCCAAGGAGCTATTAGAGCTCAACTCGTGTGAACAGAGACAACAGAGGTGTTTGCCATCATCTCGCTTCTCCTTATTCTGATGCAGTCGAAGATGATTCGTGAGATTTTTCCTACTTTCAATGCCATCAGTTTGACACAATGGACAACGAAATAATTCCACGTGACCCTGACGCTCATATGGATGAATCTGAAAGGACAAAAATCGATAAAATTGTTATTCCTTAAATCTCTCTATCTCTCTCTCTCTCTGCAATTTCAGCAATGAAGCCACTTGATATTATAATAGTAGGTAAATAACAACGTTTAACCAATCAGATAGTGTCCAATTTTAACAATGAACGTACATACATCTATGTATAAAGAAAACGACAAAACGTATTGATTAGTAGTGATGATTAAAGTAGAAGTTTCAGTAAGACTAAGTTTTCAAGTTTCACATTCAAAGATTTTGAAGAACAAAGTGTAAAATCAAAGTATTCACATGCAAGTAAGAAAGAATAATAAATAAATAAGTAGATAATAGTCACACATGCTGTAATAACAAAATTTAGTGCCAATCAAATTCAAATCACTCTTATTAATAAAGAAGACACAAAACAATTATCGAAACAGTTAGTATAAATTCAATCAGTGTGTTAGGGATATTATTTCTTGCCAGTCAGTCTATTCTATTAATCCTTACCATGAAGTTCCAGTAGAGAGCGCTAATATATATTTAAATTAAAACAAATTATTATTATTACTTATAAGTAATGCAATCACAATTAACGAATTATTTAAAATTATCAACAATAATGCAATGCTAAAATCAGCAGAAAGTAGTTATCATGAAATAATAATTCATCTAAGGCAAATGAAAATATAAATAAATCTATTCCAATTAAGTAATAGAAATACTCAATTTTCTTATCCCACAGTCCAGAGATATTGAATTCGATATCACAGTCAGTCAGTCCAGAGACATCCACATGAATATCATACAGAAAGAATGTGATATTGAATTCGATATCACAGTCAGTCCAGAGACATCCACATGGAGATTTGGCGAAACTATCTGTATCTCTAATATGGAACTCTATAATGCCCATAAAAATTCTTCTTTATTGTATAGACCGTTAAAGTGACCCTCCAATTCTATGGAAATTTAATCCGCCCTTCGATACGGCCCTATCTCTGTAATGATATGATGTATCTAAGGGAGGATTAACAAACAAAATTCCATAGAATTCGAGGGTTACTTTAACGGTCAATTCGGATAAAAGAATGAAATAAAAAGTCTGAATGTACCTTTGTTTCTTCTCGACATTTTCTCTTCGGATCATTCAAATCCTCCCCATCATCAAACTCTCCAGTTTCATTCAACGACGCCTCACTTCCAATTGACACGTTAGGGGAAAGAGCCACCTCTTCCTCCTCATCCTCCTCCTCCAACCCAATTGGATCAGGAAAATCGCCTTCTTTAACGACGCCGATGTCGAATTGAGTGTCGATCTTTAGGGGACAATCGCTTTCACATTCTTGACGCTCAATGCTTAATCCCAGCACAGGGGGCTCATTCAAAACTGATTCGCTAATAATATTAGCCGATTTGACAACACTCGACAAACCCTGAATGCATTAGAAAAATGAATCGTAGAACTTAATTGAATACAGGTATGACTGACAGAGTCACTGCTATTAATCGATGCAATCCATAGAAATCGGAATTATTATGTTGCGCAACAGCTCCGATTTCTATGATACAATCAACCAATCACAAGTCGGGCAATATCTATAAGCTAAACATAACCGTCATTCTCAAAAAAATCAAATTCTTCGAAATCTCTCTTAACAGAATTTCTTAACAGAATAGCGGACACAAACAATAGGTATGTATAATATACTGTATGTATTTAAATTGAGGGGGTAAGCAGAGCTAGAATATAGTAATGTAAAAATTGTAAAAGTGCAGACAGAGACTGAACTCACCTCGCTATTATTATCATCACGAGAGCTAGGCGTATTCACCGACTTTCCAGATTCTTCCATGTTGGAAGTGGGCGAGTGGAGGTCAGAGACGGTATCTGCTCTGCGTGGCAATTGTTCGGGAACATCTAAAGAATAAACAGATAGATAGATAGATAGATAGATAGATAAATAACAATGGAAACAGCGTCTTGAAACTGCTTGAAACCTTCGCATCGATTTTGTTAAAAACGAGGATAATGTTTGCAACACGATGATTTACTAGTAGTACACTCACTATATCATAATATGAGAGAGATCACATTGTGATGGAGGGTATCTCAATAATATTAACTGATTATTAGTCGCGGTATGGGCACGGAGGCATATAGATAGATAGAGTGCACAGTCTAGTCGACATCATCAAGTGAGGTGACCCTGAGATGGTGCACAACAAGATGAGATAAACTCTATACCCATCAGAGAGTGTAGCAACACATAGCCATGTTATAATATTATACAGTGAGATGGGAGAGATAGATACCCATCATATAGTGATAAATAAAACAATCAATTACGTAAATTAAATAATGTCTGATCATAATAATAATTCAAATAATTATGATGTACTCACTTTTCCTTCTCATTTTAAAGAATAGTGACTGTTGTTTTGGATGAGATTATTAATTAAACACTTGAATGAATTTATCAGACAATCGAAAACAAAATATAGTAAAGAGAGAAATAAGAGAGCGAGCGAGCTAACACTGAGCAGCAACAGGCGCAAAATGACAATTGGAAAATGCGCAGCTCTCTCTCTATCTTCTTTTATATTATAGGTACCTATGTAGGGTACTGTGCAGAGGTAAGGTAGAGGAGATAGAGGTGTGCCTGCTTCGCCAGCTATAACAATGAATGATACACTCCCAGCTGTAGCATGCGAAAGAAGATGTGATTTAGCCAATGAGGCGGCATGGCATAACACGCTACAGCAGAGAAGCAGAGAAGGAGAGAAGCAGAGAAGGAAGGAAACCTACTTAACTCTAACTGTGCGTAACACACAAACACAGACACACAGACAGAATAATAGAGGTGTCCTCATATTATCTATAACTCTGAGTAAGAGAGAGAATAGAGGGAGAGAAAGAAAGATGTTTTGAGCTCTGGGGATGGGATGGGATAGTATTTCGACCAATAACAATCCACTAACTATTCTACAAAATATTTACAGGCATCTGAAAATGATGCGATAGGTAAAACAAAAACTATTGTCTGTTGCAAACGCAAAAATGATAAGTTTAACAGAACACTGCGCTAACACGCTTTGGGTTGTTTTTAGAGTAGAGGATATAATAATATAGGTAATAATTGAAATATAGGTAATAATAATAACAAAAAACACATTTTTCTTACCCATAAATTACAGATATGATATAGTCAGAGAGAGAATCAGAGAGATAATGAGAGAGACAGAGAGAGAGATACCTTATATAGTATAAAATAAAAATTGCCGTCACATCAAAAGATTCTGTTAAATTCTGTATTTGTATCAGAGAAGAAAAGTTAATTTTCAATGTGTAATAATAATAATATGTCAATTTGTTTAGCTACATATTGCTCTATTGTTCTCACTCTCACTCTCTCTCTCTCTCTCTCTCTCTAGGTTATACCTAACTATAGTATGTAGCGATGAACAAATATGAGAAAGGAATTGGAATGAAAGATGTCGAACTCGTCCATACATTTGATAACTACTAAATAACATGAAGATGCTATTCGGGTATCATCTTGCTGCTGCAACTATAGATGAGTGACTGTAAAGCATCTGTTTACATAATGTAGATATAGATATATATCTGTGGTTCTGTTCTATACCTGAGAGCAAACTATATAGCAATAAGTGGTACAATAGAAATGTTGAAATACAAGAAGCTTCACAACATTACAGCTCTTGCATGTGTACATATAGACAATCAAACATGGATGTCGTTTTATATTAAGTGATATATAGATATATATAGATATATATCTCTATATATCTCTATATAGTTGACTCGACAAATATCTGTATGTGTTAGGTATAGGTTAGGGTTAGGTGACATGTAAACAGGTATACCTAGTACCTACATGAAAGAGAGAAGATGCTAATTTTTACGGACTAAAAAAAACCCACCAACACTAACACATCAACAGCAATCTGAAGAGAGCTCTATAATTCCATGATTTATCGCTGCTGTAAGCGAGTAAATTGAAACTCACGAAGATGATAAAACTATCTCTGGAATAGGTTGCGCGCAGTGAAGATATATGACCCCAATACTAATTACTATATTATACAATACACTTTCACACATACCCTATCTACCTAACTGCGAATTATTAATACCGTTGAAGTTTAAGTATGGCGGAGCGAAGTATTTTAAACGGAAAGAATCTATAATTTCATTTCACAGAGAAATATTTAATATTCTATATATAGATATAGATATATGTATATATATTCTGTGTATTCATCAATTGTTTTATAATTTCATTCAGTAATAATAATATAACACGCGATCGAATATATGCTAGCCCATAGTTTAGCCTATATCTAATGATTTCACCTGAATTTCTGGGCACTTTCTCTTGCTATCAATCAAAGTTTGATTTGCCCATGATTAATTGAGCGAGAACTGCAGAATAATGCAGCTGGCTGCCGATAATAATATGATATATAGTAGCTGAGTTGTGTGATTGCTGGAAAGAACGTCTTAATTTATACTTGAAGAATAATATCAATCTATCTATATGGTATATGGTATAAGATATTAAATGCACACGCATGCCTGTTATACATTTAGTATTCCACATCAAAAGTGAGTCAATGTTGACTTTTGATGAGATACAAAAGAGCAGCTGTATTTCTTATTATAAAGGAAGCAACCTATCTTTTTATATCATCGCGTTCTCTGCTATAAATGGGACGTTTAAAACTGATTTCAAGGGGAAAATACCAAATTCAAATTGACTCAAACCTTTCCTAAATTATATAGAGGACAATCTATATTAATATTCACGTATTTTCCTTCTATAAAGAAATTACGAATTGAATCAATGACAATACATTGAAAAACACAGTTTTAATACAAGTCCGTAACCATAGAGTGAGTATCCATAGAGATCAGTATCCATAGAGTAACGACTCTTGCTAGTAGATATTTGGATATCGATATGTTCCTACCAAGCGTCACAAAATCCTATCTCCACCATTATCAATTGGTGAAGTTCAAGATTTCATAGTGATGACGAAACTCAATATCGGATTTTAATAATTCTTTTACTAAATTAAAG
>JAYMFX010222244.1:0-10594 GCA_036784945.1 Monocelis spectator | reverse complement strand
TCTTCTCTCTGTCATTTTCACCCTCTTTATTCCTTCTCCTTTCTCTTCTCTGTCATTTCTCCCTCTTTATTCCTTCTATTTTCTCCTCTCTGTCATTTCTCCCTCTTTATCCCTTCTCCTTTCTTCTCTATGTCATTTCCACCCTCTTTCTTCCTTTTCCTCTTTTCTCTCTGTCATTTCTCCCTCTATTACTTCTCCTTTCTTCTCCCTTCATTGCCTACCTCTTATTTTATTACAAGAGGATCACCAATGAAACCGATCAGCTTTATTCTACAGGTCACGTCAATAATCCCTGCACAGTTGAAGAAGAGATGTCTATCCCTCTGCGTGAACTGATCGAGCGTCATGCGGGTGGTGTTATTGGTGGATGGGAAAATCTGGCTGGGGTCATTCCCGGGGGCAGTTCCACCCCATTAATATCTAAAGAGTAAGAGGAAATCTTCATATTATTAAACAATCGGTCATTTACTGAATTCTGTTACCGTTTAAATGATATCCTCTATCATTTCGAAATTTGATTTGATTCTTATTTAAAGTTTTGCACTTTCAGGGTTATAATTTGCGTGCTCTCAGATGAAATATGAAGTTCTCTTTACTGCTGGCGTTTATTTTACGTATAGATTATCCCTTGGTTTTTATAAATCTTTGATACTGTTTGGTTGTGATCTTTGTCAGAAAGCTTTTCCTTCTACTTTTGGTTTTGATAATTCGCGTAATTTGGATTTCGAATTTCGTCTTCTATTTCTTGTAATACATAGTAGGAATGTTATTTTCTCTATTTATTGTTCTTTATGTGGTCGTCCAATTTCTATTGATGTTTCTGAATCCTCTTTGTCTGTAACTCTCTCTAAATTAGTTGAACGTAAACCTCTTTATCCTTCTATTCATCCTGGTGTTAACTGTTATTTTGATTGCCCTTCTAATTATAACGTTTAAGGTTTTTGATTTTTTCAATAAAAGCAATTTTTGAAAAGTTCTCCGTTAAATTATCTCCTAAATTTTAAAAGAATCTTCTTTATTAATAAATTCAGAAGTTTGAAAATTGAATTGTCTGCTTAAATTGTGAACTTTCCTATTGAATTAATGTATAGTAATCACATGCTATGAGGGTTGTGCTATTTATTATTTAGTGAAGAAATAATCTCATTGCTTATTGAATCATTTTGAGTGGCACACCTTTGTTGGATCACTGTGGCAGAATTGTGATCTGTCAGTGATTATCGATCGCTAAATTGTCTCTGTTTATTCTATTGTGTAGCATATCAATTTCACCTGAACTATTGGTATGCTTTCTCTCTGTTGACAGTTGAAATGCTTCTCTCATCATGGTGTAGTCAAGGAGCTTCTCTCTGTACTCTCGGAGTGGAGCATCTCTCTCTCTCTCTTGTTGTCAAGACATAAACGCAGGCTGTAAATGTGCTCTTGTTATTTACAGTTAAATATGTTAATTGTATTATTTCTGCAAAGATTAAAATCATCTTTTTATACCATCTTATAGCGTAGAGGGCGGCTGGAGCAATGGTTAGCGCTTTGGGATGCGACCCAGCGTTCTCGGCGATATTTGAGATTGGAAAGTTTTTCCTCAGTCAGTTTAATACTGCACTGTCAGTTAAGCGCTGCACTGCGATAAACCAAGCACCTTCCAGGCGGTACTTTGTAACCCAACAAGCCCCTTCTAAGAAGGCTCAAATATCGTTTTCATGATTTTTATCAGTTTTAATTTATCTTTATTTTAGTTTCTATCTGACTATTGTTTTTCAGGCTCTGTGACGATGTATTGATGGACTTCGACTCTCTCGTTGAAGCTAACAGTGCACTGGGCACAGCGGCCCTGATTGTAGCAAACAAGCAGGCGGACATTATTCGAGTGATCGCTCGTCTGATGGACTTCTACAAGCACGAGTCGTGCGGTCAATGTACGCCGTGTCGTGAGGGTGTCGGGTGGATGATGAAAGTGCTGCATCGATTTGGTGAGTGTCTCTGTCTCCTTTGACTCCCCCTCGCTCTTTGCTTGTCCTCCTCTCTCACTCATTTCTTCTCCCTTGTCCTCCTCTCCTCTCTCCCTCACTCTTTTCTTGTCCTCCTCTTTCTCACACTCTTTTCTTTTCCTTCTCCCTTTCCTCTCTCTCTCGCTCTTTTCTTGTCCTCCTCTCTCTCACTCTTTTCTTGTCACCCTCTCTTTCCCTCGCTCTTTTGTGTCCCCCTCTTTCTTCTTGCCCCTTCTCCTTCCTCTCTCTCTCCCTCGTTCTTTTAAGGCCTTTTTCTTTTCTTGTCCCCCCTCTCTCCCTCACTCCTTTCTTGTCTCCCCCTCTCTCTGAACTATTCGAATAGTACTCTATTGGGATAACTTTTCATTTTAGTGACTGGTGAAGCAGAACCCTCAGAAATTGACAGCTTGTACGAAATTTCTAAACAAATCGAGGGTCACACAATTTGCGCTCTAGGAGATGGTGCAGCCTGGCCTGTCCAAGTAAAGATTAAGGATTTCGTTATCGCTAATCGATATTCCAATCATTTAAGATATCCCCATTCATATTCAGATCCGTACATATCTATAATAAGATGAATAGATATCTCCATATTCAGATCAGATCAGTTTTCTGTTCGGGTACTCATGTTTGTTTTATCTCTAAATTTCAGGGACTTATTCGTCATTATCGACCAGAAATTGAACGTCGTATGGCCGAATACAAAGCATCTGGGAAAAAACTCGCCTCAAATCAATAAATTCAACAACCGTTCAATTCAATCAAACTGTAATTGATATCCTTCAGAGTTTTTTTTTTCATTCTCAGTACTTTCATTGCATCCACTCACTATTCGATTCGATGTACTATAGGTACGGATTCCGCTGAGTTCATTAGAGAGATATTTCTGTATGGTGTACCGCCCATTGCTCAGTTATTTCGAGCAATACCTAACTGCTCCATTTTCTTATAAATAGTTTCTGTTTAAATTTGATAAATAAATATTTGAGATTGGTTGATGATGATCCTTCTCACGAGCAGTTTAGATATCGTTAGTAGTGTTGTGTTTCATGCATAGGTACCTGTAATGCTTAATCATCCAAAACTGTAATTAACAGCCTGGTTTATAATAATAAATTCTCATTGAATCAGATAATTGCACCTTTTTTATTGATTTCGGTATCTCTTTTGGTTTTACACACACTCTAAATAATACATTGTCCTTTGATAGATTGACCAAATGACAATCGATAAAATTGAAATGACTACTGGATTTGCAAGCATTCGCTGCTACAGTTACAGTCAACTGTAAGAGACCGCCTTATTGCTTTGAACAAATAGTAGGCAAATCCGATCAAGTGGACCAGCCAGGAATTGTGTTCTTTTTAAGTTGAGTTTGACAGAGTACCCGAAGACCATATTATATCTGCTACGCTAGAGGCTTTTGGAGTGATCATCAACTCGTCTAACATCCGGAATATCTTTATACTGACCACGAGTGTCTTGATTAATGGTAATGCGATAACTATGAGATTTTGATTTAGAGGCATTGAGTTGAAGGCTTTTTGATTGTTAAATCTCAAATTTTCAGCAGTGACTTGGCAGAGAATCCGTAGTTTTAATAGGGTGTAACCGAGTGGATAAAATTATCGATCATACAGTTCTTGTTGGGAAATATATATTGCTTTTATCACTTCATTTTTAATCTATCATCTGGTACTGAAGACGTTTTTACAAATTCATTCATACAGATTGACCCAAATCCTTTGAGTACTAAAGCCATGCTGTGACTGTAATATTCAAAACCAAAATGAAATGTTATGCTTATTAAAGTTGTTTCGATTGTATAAGCCGAAAAATAGAATCCAAATGAGTTAATCGGGAGGTTTATGAATATTATTGAAGTGAATAACAGACCTTGAAACATTACAATTTCATAAATGAATAGTAGACTTATATTGTAATAACAGCTGTTTATATTTCATTAAAAAAAACTATTTTTATCATTCAGAAAAATTATCAACGGGAACAAAAAAATTAAAGTAATAATAGACTTTGCTTTTGATTATCCTTTAAATTATTAAATAAACAATTCTATAATCATTCATATGATGCATATTTGTAGAATTACTGATTACAAAGAGCTGCTGAATAAAGGATGCGATACCATATACGAGAGAATGATGCCTCACTGCTACAGAAGACTCAATAAATATACGTGCATCTACGTAAGATGATCCAAGCGACTGCAATTGGTGTATAGAAAGTGGTCTTCTGAAGCAGTATGGATCACAGGATCATGATTATCAATGTGGCTTATTTATTCAGATAGTAATACATAGAGTAACCCTTAGTATAGGTGACAACAACAGAAATTAATACGTTACGTTTTAACCTTTTACAACCCACAGTTCTCATAAACATACGTTAACTGACACGTTAGATATCAAAACTACTGTGTAATAAGTCATCATAATTTGATCAGGAGATTATGAATTAGCAGAGACTTGATTTGATAGTAAACTATTTTAAGGTTTATTTAGGGCTGTAAAAGGTTCAACAGACATCGATTGGTTAAAATTTAGGCACACGTCGTACGTATCAATAATAAAAATTGTTCTTTCAGTTAATCAGGTCTTTCTTCAATTCCCGTTTGTTAATGATGGAGTTGTTACCAATTATTACAAACGCCACATTATACATATCTCCGATTGTGCTGTAGTTGGTTAAGACAAATGAAACAAACACATTGCCGTGACACCCCAAATCAAATCAAATATTTGTGCTTGAATTTGTATCGCCACAAATTTACTGGTGGAAAGTCCTCTATAATAATGCATTTCTTCACAGAATGATGACACGATAACAATGATATGAAGATATACGGGTAGAATAATATGTCAATATGAGGAAATCACTAATTAACTATTGATTAAAAAAACACATTCCTTTCCCATGATATAGGAGATAATAATGTGTTCTCAATAATATTGAATCAAATGTTTAAATCGACCAGAATGAAAAAAACAATAGCAGTATAAAATATATGAGAAAAGTGAAGTATTAAAAGAATGGTCAATCATAAAAAAGAATTCCTCCACGAGAAATTAAAAAACTAACCAATCTTAAAATACTTAGTTTGGTTAACATATTACAGAATAGATAAATACATGTAATGTTATATCATAGATAGATATACAATAAAGAATGAAAACAATGAAGTCATTATTAAAGAGGATTGTGAGTGAGGATGCACAAACGTTATAAATCTAGGAATCGCCATCAACCGAATCCAATATCACACACGAGAGGGAACATTCTAAAATACAACAATGAAATCAACTATCTGATCCTAATTAATACGGACATAATATGCTTGGCTTCTTGTAAAGTACAAATAAATGAAAATGTACACTGCTATATGTACACACTAAATCACTAATAATCAAGTTCACATGAAGAGATAAGTTGAAAGATATAGAGAGAAATATTCTCCATTGAAATTCGCATCAGTTGAGTGACACGCAAATAATTTATGTATGCAGATGTGTAACAACCTACACGCGAAGTCATCAGCAACACATGCTATCCGTGCTAGAAACGTCACTACATATCCTGTAGGTGAATGCTGAATAGCGTGCTATGATTCATAGACACCTCCTTAATTAATTTCAGATATCGCGCCAAGACTTTATTAATTTAGGGTTAATCTCTATTACATAGTAATTTATCAAATACTGACGGATACCTTGAAGAAAAAGCTTGTCCACAATTCCTTTGAAAACAACCGTCGAACCTCAAACCATCCAATTACTAAAATAAAAATTCAGAGAATCCTTTGCTAGAACTGACAGTAATTGCTCGGAGCACTGATACGAGAATTATAGTGGATATTAAATGTGTACAAATAACTTTTGTACGATAAGTATTATTGGTCAAAAAGGATATCATGAGATTATGTTCAACAGGGAACCACATGCTACGTAATCTACACATTCAATATTCTAGAAACGTCAAAATCACTTAACAATTTTCCAACGAACTGAGATCATAACATTTAATCGATAGTATCAATAATGACAACTTACCATTCCAGCGGTAATATACAGGACAACTTCTGCTGATATATCATCGGGATCCAGCTTTGTTACAATTGGATTAGAGTTAATGTAATCTTCCGTGTATCTCATTAGATCCGCACTAATACAAAGCAATTATGAAGAATACTTAAAATGAATTATTTGGTCATGATATAAAAATAATGAAATCCGTAGTCTCAATAGAATAATATTTCTTTCTCACTTTGAATAGCCCAATTCCATCGAGGATAGAATACGGACCACCTGATTGGTTAGCATAGCGGTATGAGAACCGGAGCTACCAACAGACATTGACTGGTAGTCACTCTCACTCCAATTGGATCGAGATTCCGGCATCATGGATGTCGCTGCAAAACCACTGACTAAAATACGAGTAGTGGAAGATATAGCGATAGATGATCCATTAGATGTGGTTTTAAATGACAATAAATGTATGGGTTATACTTTCTTTGAGAATCAAATTAAATACCTGCTCAGATTAGACGCGCTTGTCTACATTTGATATTAAGAGAAAAGCTATATTATAAACCGTAACAATTTAAACACATTAGAAAACAAAATTTAGAATTACCAGAGTCCAGCTGCTGACATTCTTCCTAAAAGAGTAATAAAAATAACAGCTTTACATAATGAAATGAATCCTAATAGAAGAACTTGCTATATTATAATAGCACTAAAAGTATTTTAAATCGTTATGTGATAGTCTAATCAATATTATTAAATAATGCACCGCAATAGACTAAACATAACAACATTACAATACCCGGATATAAAATTAAGAAACAAACAGAATAATAAATTCTTACAGTGAGTTTAAGAAAATCTGGTGCCTCTGGCAGCTGAAAACCAAGCGAGTTGGAAAGAATAGAATCAAAGTCAGGAATATCCTTCCCTTTCTCCAAAGTTTTCAAATGATTTGATAGTAAATTCTGAAAAAAAGATATTTAATCCAATAATTCCAGCTTTATTAAATATGCACAGTGATTAGATACTCAAGATTTTAGCTGCCTTACTTTAGATTCACTGTAAGTGATGGATAAATTGCGTTTAGCATCTTTCCAATCCTTTATTAGACAGAGAAGCTTCGGTGATGAACTATGCCAGCTAATAATTCAAATAAGGAGAAAGAGAATTAGTAAAATAATGAAAACAGCAAACAATAAAGAATTTATAGGAATTACACTACTCTTTGCTGAGATACCAAGCCAATCACACAGTTCTACGGTCTGAAATCTGCGCAGGCATGTTTAGGAGTTGCTGCTGTTAGTTATAAATAGTAACACGTGACGCTTAAACAATAACAGTGCAGCAAGCAAGCAGTTTAAAAGATAGTTCCTGTAGTTTATTAGGATGAATATAATGCGGAAAATATTTCGTCCCTCATAGACAGATTATGAATACTTTACTTGAATGGTTTAATTTCAAAATAAAGAGATTAACACAATCTCGAATCTTCCGTTAAAACAAGAATCGCTAGTTCGAATCTAACACTGACTGATGTTGCAACCAATTCGCGCAGACGTTGAGGTAAATTTTCATCGTGTAAATGTGTGTAATATGAACATATTGGATATTTATAGCGATGCTCATTATTCAAAATAGCTTTTTTCTGCAAGTGTTTTGTGATCATCGACATTTGCTTCTGAAACTCTACTTCTTTGTTTTTCAATTACAAAAAATTCATTTAAAGAAACATTATTTCAAACATTACTATTTTTCGATTATCACGTCAACCATTCTAATTTGCAAAACGCGGAGAATCACTGCTTCTAAATATTTCCTCACGGCGGTTGAATAAAAGTGAATATCCATTGGATGTTGTATTTGTTTTAGCAAGAACCAATTTTTTTAAAAATAAAAACAGTACGAGACGTTGATTGAAATGTGAAAATAGTCATAGACAATCACATACATGGATGAATAAAAACTGCTTCATAAAACGAATAAGTTTTCTTCCCCTCCAGATATGTAAACAGGATCGAATACCCAATTTTGCACATCACCGCGCATTCAATGAATTCATTGTTGTCCATTTGTGAGTCACAGAACTACATACAGTAACACTGTAAAATATATATTAATGTGCACAAAATAAATAAACACAGTCAAGATAGCACTGATTCCACTAGGCTGAAGTTGAAATATTAATGACTTCTTTTTGAATGCTATTCCAATGGATCAAAATCATAATCATCTGCTTCTTGATTGGAAATAAACATTTTTCAAGTTTCATTTTCAAACCAAACAAAATGACAATGATGACAGAAATCCCATAACTTTTCTTTATTAAAATTAAACATAACATTGCAAAATTTCTTTGTAGCTCAAACTTGATTACTGTAATTTACTATTACAGATTTGTGTGAGCTCATAAAATTGATGGCTAGCTTTTATAGATCATAAATAAACACATTTTTCATTCTTCAACAATTATATAACATGAGCATAACATTGTTTAAGCATTTGTAATTTAACAAATTATAGTACAACACAATAAATACCAAAGCAACCAAACAGGTATGTAACAAAATATTTTAAGTAATCAATAAAAGAATAAAAAATACTTTCAGGTAATTATTAAAAGTAAACCCTTATTTAGTGAAAAAATAATTGAAACTTACTGATTACTGAACTCATTCAAGTCATTTAGAGTTTTGTCAATTTGAGTTTCGAATTGAAGGAAATCATTTTGAAGAGATTGTTGCTTCATTTTTAGAAGTTTTTTCTAAAAAATAATCAAGCAATAGATAAAAAAATAAAATGAGTTTATCTAGTGTCTCTCACAATATAGTAGATCAAAAAAGGTATCAGATAATTTAATAGCATACTTCATAATCTTTTAGTCTTTTCTTCATTTTCAAAACATCTTCAGTTTTATTGTTTCTACTTTTGAAGTTGCGGAATTGAAGTCTAAAGATTTAAATTTATAAACAATGAAAACAAAGCTATATTTAAAACACATACTTAAACATTAAACACTTACTGGTATTTCAAATCATCAATTGTAGATTTCAAAGCCAACTTTTCAGTTTTCCATACTCGATTTTCTGATTCTGCTCTCTTATATTGATCACTTTTGTCGACTATCAACTTTTGCAGTTGTATTAAAGTCTTTTCATATTGTTCAATTGTTTGATTGCCATATTGAGAATTATCGGTATCTCTTAACTTAGATGATTTTGTTATTTCAAAATATTGTTGTTTGTCTTCTTCATTTGCAGTACTTAAACCTTTTGAAGCAAGTGTCAATACAATATGTATTGGCAGTTGCTTGATCAAATTATCAGTATGAGATCTTGAATTTTTTGATTCATTCTCATTCTGTATTTTTATTTTTGAGCTATATAAAGGAAATACAACAAGATATAAGGATAAGAATTATTTTCAAATAATGCCTCAATTTTTAAAAGAGAAACTTACTGATGGAAGTTGTTAATGGAGGACTCAGTATATGCAGACATTTTAAATCAAAAGCTTCTGAAATATAAAATTGTAAACTACAATTGTATAATATAATTTATGAGTATATAGTCTATCTGGAATTCATTCCAATTTATATTTACTTAATTGTTGTTATATTGCATTTAAGTTTTCTTGATGTATTCTCTATGAATTGTGCATGCTTGTTAAATATAGAGTTAGAAAAGAAATCTGGACAGTGTTGTTGCAAGCATAGAAGCAACTAAGTAATAGTTGTCATGTATATATATATATGTGTATTAAAATTATTTTTTATAATTTGTATTATACTCTCATGAAAGTTTTAAGGGAATACTACAGTGCCAATACTACTATGGAATAATGAAGAATAACATAACAGTATAGAAGGAATCCCTATAGAAGCCTATTTCTTTAATTAAAAGCTATTAAATTTTAATAACTTTTGTCTTATTGGTCATTTAAGACAGAATAGTCTTAAAACTTAATAGATTATAACAGATAATTTTAAACATAATAAAATAGGAAAGCAATCAAGAAATCAGAGAGTTAGCAAAAATAAACTATTCAGTATTTCAATATTCAACTTTTATAAGAAAATTATTTCTTGTGCAAAGAATGTAATAAAATGATAAAATGATAATTATATAATAACTAAATGAAAATGATCAATTATACCCGTTCAAATTGGAATCTTATTTATTTCAAGTCTACAAAAGTCTGAATCCGAAGGGATGAGGATGTTAGTAAATGGTGGACAATTAAAAATGAAATTAAATTTTATATCTATTGAAGTATTAAAACAAACGTAATACTTTTTTTAAAATAAAAATAATAGGTAAAGAGATTACAAAATATAATGGAACATCAAAAAGAAAATACAGTATATATGTACAAGGGAGATAAATGGATAGACAGATTCAAATTGGAGTTCATTCTTTCAGCTGCCAGCAATAAAAATGGAGAAGCAAGATAGCTGTAAATGCTGTATATGGCGGCCGAAATGAATCATAGTGGATATGTGGATATGTGGATATGTCGTAAGTGGATATGTGGATATGTTAAAGTGGATATGTGGATATGTGGATA
>JAYMFX010222243.1:0-23244 GCA_036784945.1 Monocelis spectator | reverse complement strand
AACGTACCATTTTCTTTTGCCACAATGTTATTGACCGTTATGTGCCAAATTTCGCGCTTAACTTCATATCTAGTAAAACACTATAAGAAGTATATATATCTATCTCTATCTCCATAACAGGCACAGGAATTTCCCTCTCGCATTCAGAGGTTGTGGCTGGCCATCAGTTTTGACGCAATGTGATTTCTGTCCTGTGCTCTGAATGTCACAGTGAAGAAATTCAAACATGCGTGGGTAAACGGCGGGCGTAACCATGACTCATTTAGCTTAACAAAGACTAGGATCAGTGTAGTCCATAACCATCTATTGTTTAATTCTGATCCACGGTGACAAAGGATCGAGAGGGGAAACAGATTGAGAACGATTACAAGTTTGGCGCTTTAAATTATTGATGCGGATTATAAAGGTTTTTTCTAGCAGTAATATTCTCACCTGAAGCTGAAAAGTCGTAGTTTCTCGTGCTGACCTGATAATCAGTGTGCTTTGCGGAAAAGGAACGATATAACCCATTACGGGGTACTATTTTTTAAAGCATGTCTTTTGTGAGTCGTATCTTATATGAAAGGGGCTCTTATATCCAATGGCCCGTAATGTCTTTAATTGGACAAGATATAGTTTTTTTATTATATCTATCTGCGTACTTAACACTGTTTCTTAGCTGGATCAAAATCTCAAAGAATAAATCACCGCAGAAATTTCAAAAGATGCCACATTTGTGATATATGAAAGGTAAACTATCAGTCTTAATCTTTTAAGAGTGGCTCTGTGTCACAATCTCATCGCCAACCTTAGATAAATAGACTCCTTATCTTTCTCGTTATCATCATACAAGACTTATAATTGAATAATCTAATAATATATATAGATGCAAATGTCAGTTGAGGACAAACATTGTAAACCATATTTACAGTTCATCAAAATACCGTTTTTCTTCTTTTATTACTTTTTGTTTCTCTATTTTTTATAAATGCTAATTCGGTATGTTTTCATTCTCATTTTTTAACATGCGGTAAGCCGTAATTATAGGTCACCAACTAGATCACCTTTGAGTGTCCTTTTTATTTATTTGCGTTATATTTTTAATAGAATAATTAATAAGATAAAATAAAAATACGTATATATTACCAAATTTTATATATTTTCCTGCATAGCCATATATAATAATTGAACCTCTGAATAGATAGATTCAACATATCAACAAAAAATCAAATAAAGTTATAAATCACATTTTAAAAAAAACAATGCTTCATTTAAAATAATTGTATCAGCGCAAAGTAATCGGTAGCTAAAAACAAAATGTGAAAATTATAAAATAAAGTAAAAATAAATTTGGAAATAAGCAATAATAATTGTTATAGGTTTTAATATTGTTGTGGGATATTTGGAAAGCATTCATCAATCACATACCTATAAGCTCTATAAATGAAAAGAATAATCGCAATATGTAGTAATATTTTGTCAGAATACCAATCACATTTAAGAATACAGTCAATACGTGCATATTACAGAAATAGGTTTTCGGGCATTGTGTAATTATTAGTTTTTATTTACTTCCATATATAGTAGTACATTTAAGTCATGATCCATTTGCAGGGATCCGAACCAATTTTGTTAGTGAATCAGAGGTAGATCACTAAACCATTCTCTCTGCTAATGCGATGTGAATAGTTGGAGATTCAAACTGATAAATTCGGTAAAATGTCAGGTAGCAAGCAGAACAATCTTTGACCGAGTCTCCTCTTAATTTGAGAATTACCTACATAATTCTTGAAGAAAATTTAGGTTTATATTGTAATTCATAGCAAGGCTTATAAAAATATATTATTCTTTTAAAATATATGTCGGGTATATTCAGACTGTATTCATTCATTGGGTAACTAAACTGTCCAGATTGAATAACTGTTTCAATTGAAGGACGCAGAGTTCACTGCCCTTTCTACATTCATCACTGACCAGCACCAAATTCAGGAAGCCATGAGGTACATCCGCTAAAACGCGAATTTCTATGGGAACTTTCAAGTTATGCAAACGTTTAGCCAATTCGATGCAATCATCTAATAATGGATCCATGTGACAGGCCTGTAATATAGCAATAAACAATAAATGCTTTTTACTTGCTCAGTATGGTTCCAAATTTTGTCATATTGAATTGGTTTAAGTGTTTCTCATAATTTCATCCACTGATCGTTGTGCTTTAATTGGCTTTACTTGTTTATGAAATCGGGTAGCCGTACCTTGGTGGTTCACCACGTGTCGTACCGCCACCCTTACCATGTCCTTTAGCTTCTCTGATTTCCGGTTGGTTACCTACAGCTTTGATAGGGTTCATCAACCTAGTTCTTGGTCTGCCCCGATTTCCTCGACCTTCAACACGTCCTTGCATCACACGCTTCTCTATCTAATCAATACCCCTGCTGACAGGAAAGATGTGTCCAACACATTTGAGCATTCTTTAGTTCTGTAGACAGCTGATCTGCAATATCTCTCTCCGTGTCCATAGTTCGAACTCTATTATTTTCGTGTTGTCATACTGGCTCAGAGTCCATTATTTGCATCCGTATATGCTACGATTGAAAAAACTAGAGAGTTTTAAGAGTCTGATTTTGTTGTTGAGAATTATGTCAAGTGTGGCTTCTTCATAAGTGGTTTAGATTGAACAACGCTAAGCGTACCATTCTGGCTTTACTTTATGGTTGGATATGAATATTCTTTGTGAAGGATATCAGAAAGTTGAATGTTCTCGTCATTTGATGTTGTTTCTTTCCGTTGACTACTTGCATACTGGTAGTCAACGTCTTAGTTAGATGAAGGAATAGTAAACAATTTTTATTTCCTATCTTTCTAGATGATCTAAAATGTAAAATTGAAGAAACTATGTTCTTACTATTATTCTGGTGGGCGGTAGTTTCTGGAATAAGCTGTCATCAGCTAAATATGGAGACATGTAGGGAGACTGAGGGATAGTTGTCTGTCTCACTCGGATCAAAGGAGAAGTGGCATCGGAACAAGTAGGGAAATGGAACTTCTTAGTCTCTTCGAGACCGGCAGTCGGTGAAGCCAAGGGTGTAGAACTGCTGGTATTATCCATTCCTTTGTTGAAATCAGGTGAAGATATCGATTTGGAAAGCCTTCCAGTATTATCTGTTGAGCTCGATCGATTACCAAATTTAGAAGATAGCCAAGATTTCGAGCTTTCATCTAATTGCGACAGAGTTGTCAGTTTATTCCAAAAAGATTCCGATTTTCGTTCTATAGATTGCGTTGGTGACTAAAAAAACCATAATTTCGTCCCTAAAAATTTTATCTTATAAAAAACGACATTATTCTAAATTTTCACAAGCAACATTTCAACTTACGTCAAAAGAGAAAAGCAATATTACGTTAATAAGAATCATACATCATCTCCAATATTTTAGTAGCTTATAAAATCAATATAATTTACAATAATAATGGTGAAAACAGAAATAGACAAAAATTAGACTTACGTCACTATGCTATACTAGGGACGTTTAAAAACTACTACATACATTCAATTAAATAATCTCTGAAAATCAATAAAACAATGAGACCGTGTAGATAAATTAGCAAGACAAATCGATGAAAGATTCAAATATCTCGCGCGCATTACCTTTATCAATTCATTTCCATTCGGAAGTGAATCGGAAGTTGAAGCCTCACTCACGGCCAGAGATATTGGAGGAGTAGTTGAGTGATTGTTATGCGGATTATCAGACCTATCGGAAGAGGATTTACTATTCATAATGCTCTCTTCATTGATACCAGCATAAGCTGAAAATAACATGGATATAAATGAATGAAGAGATTTATAGAGATTTTCAATCAGCCTTGTATGATGAATCAGCAATAAACAGACCGCTCTCCAGAACAATCCTGGCTATTCTTGCAAGAACCCTGCTAATTTGCAGGATTTCCCAATGAATCCCCGACATTCTGCTTCTTTGATTCCTCAAGAATCCTGACAGGGAATACTATGGAAACCTAAAAATCTTGGTATTTTTTTTTGCTGAAGGATTTCCTTACGATTTCTCCTGGAATCTTGAAAGATTCTTGCAAGATTAATCCAAGATTGTTCTTAAGAGCGATAATTTAACAGAATTCTAAGACAATGATAAACTTCGTTCTTCTGGATTCCAGTTGTTGACAATCTTAAAATTGAACTCGGTGTTCCCAAACATGATCTTTCAGTAAATAATATAATAATCAATTTAATATGAAAAAAGTCCGAGTAAAACACCTTTATTGACTTACCAAGCAAGCACCGGGACAAAATGCCTACAGGAAGAAGTGGATCCATCACTGAGAGCAGTCTTGATGGTGAAGGGGTAAATGAGACGAGAGCCGGCGTGTAGGAGAGCATCAAGCCATGCGGTATGGGCAGACCCAATTCGATCATCTTCAGAGTGGATGTGATGGATAGATTACCACCGGCTGAATCTCCACAGACAATGATGCGCTGTCCCGTGGAACCCAAATGTTCGATGTTCTTCTTAATCCAACAAAATGCATAAACGCATTCGTCCAGAGCGCGCGGAAAGGGATATTCCGGAGCGTGCGAATAATCGATGGTTACTATGGGGCAGTCTAAATCATCAGCCCACTGACGCAGATAAACCTGAAAATTAGTAAATGCAAAGAAATTGGTTGATTAAGAATCAGCTTATTTTGTCTGATGAGTGGATATTAATATTCAGAGAAACAGGTGCAAGCAATCAGTAGTTAGAAATCAATAATTACATCATGTGCTTGAGACGACTGCGCTACGAAGCCACCGCCGTGTATGTGGACGAGGAGGTGAGGAGAGCGCTCCAATCGAACAGCCTTCTTATTTTTATCGATCCATTGAGTACCCATCCGCTTCTTGAAACTCAAGTAGCGAAATTTAACCTGACGAATAAAGTAATATATGCATACAATATATATAATCAGTATTTCTGAATATATTCAGGGAATATCCTGAATATTAATCATATTAAAGAAGAACTAGAACCATTTTAAGACACTTGACCGAGATATACATTAGTTATTTACTCCACTAGTGCAAAATAGGCATCTTTATTGCACAGTTGAAAAAGAAAACAACTTAATGATATCATCTACACAGGAATGCAATTAAATAACAAAGTGATTGCTAAATTTAAAACCAAACGACACATCACAAAAATAAAAGATCTCCCTTATTCGCAGTATCGGCACCTCCAAATCACGACCTTGCTTCGAGATGTCGTTAAAATGTATTTTAGGCATTACAGACAAAGACTTTTTTAACCAATGGTATCGCAGCTTGGTTGAACCATAGAGAAGTAATGATCGAAGTCTCATTAAGGGAACAATTAGAAACATGACAGATAAGAAGTCAGCCATAGAGCTAGATTGTTTTAGTTGGCTCGCGGTTATACGTCAACTACGCGACTACGATTCCGATTTCTATGAAGTCAGCAATTTACTTTTTGACGAATCACAGTTGAGAATTCGTCAATTTGCCTGCAGAATCTGGCTTTGGGTTAACAAGGTTATGTTGCCAGGTGTGGATGGAAAGGGGCAAGTAGCGACGTCATTTTATTTAAGTTCAAATAATTATTTTTTGTTTCTATTGCAGTTCTTATAGTTACAGTAACAATAAAAGTAACTAATTGAATTTTAAAAGCACTATAGGCACTCAATATTAAAATATGACCTTTGTATGACCAAAATATTCTTAATCGACTCCTTAGATATTTAATATTGATACATTGATCCGTCTTCCTATAATCAGAGATCAAAGTACAAATTATCAATTCATAAATTATGATATTAATTATTTGACTCAGTTTGAGTAACTTATAATAAACACTATTAAATGGAAAATACAAAGATAATATTAAAACTTATCGGGTTGTCACTAACGTATAACCATCGTTTACATCTTTCTAATTCGACGATATTCAGTTTTAATATTTTGCGTATGTTGTTGCCAGAAATTACTGTTATATTACGTGACGTAGTTAAAGAGACAAGGAGTTAAATTTTAAGCACTACAATATCATTGAAGAGGAGATTCAACAGATCGATGATTTGACCTAGCCAATGAGAATGCTTTCATATATATCCCTATAAACTAGTGAGTTCTCAGTTCAAACAGATCAAAAACTCTTCCTTTTACAAATCCGATGTTATTTATTTTAATCTGACAATTCATCTACTGTATTTGAAAGCTTCTGTTGAAGACAATGATATTTTCTCTTAATTTCATCAGGCATGACATTATAAAAAATATGCAGTTACCGGATTATTTTCCGTCTTTCCGTTCCGCTCTGATGCTTTTGGTACTGGCACAGTGACCTCTTGTCCGTGACTATTGATAATATTGAATGGTTTGACAGGCAAGGTGAGATTGTAGGCCATTTCTATCGGTGGTAAGATCATATTCGGCGCATGAATAAGAAGTGGATGATCGGAAAAATTCCAAAAGCTTTTACAAAATTCGACAGACGCATGTCGAGTGACATAAGCGATTTGTCTTCCCCGATCCTCTTGATCGTAGAATGACGTCATAGTCTTCATGATCGTGTTGAATATTGCGCCAATTCCCGACTTATTTGACTGAAAATATCAATTCACACATCACAAGATGCATTTCATTCAAGTTGTTCCATATTCAGATAATTCCTAAACAAAATATATCTATTTTGTTATGCAACTAACCTCATAACTAAACGAATATCCAGACATAGCGCAGCCAAGAAACTTCATAACCCTGCGCGCTGAAGGACAATAGTGAAAACCAATGCACCGACCATAGAAAACATCTTGACGAATATTATCCGACTCGTCGATCAACTTCTCAAATTCCGGTGAATGCATCGCTTGAAGTTTGGGAAATAATTCGGAATCATGGCAGTACTGCTGAAATTTTACCAAATACAATAAACACAGCTTCAGTTCGCCTAAACAATCGACATGAGCTCGAAGATCCATATCAGTCGTTCCAAGCCTAGAAATGAACAGTTTATTGAATGAAAAATGGTAATATAAAGTTTACCTTCTTCACTATTAAGTCGGTAAAAGAATAGATAATCTATCCGAGAGAGTCGAGTAATAATAAATAATAATGATAAACTGTATTTGTAATGCGTCTTAAAAACAAAGTTTCTCTAAGAGTAATATAAATACATATACAGGCCAGAAAATGTCTAACGTCACTGTAACTAATGACACGATTGATTCTGTCTTGTAAGTAGTTAAAAGAACACTTTAGACTGGGTGATATGAAATGTCTAGTTTACAATAAAGATTGAAGAGAGTAAAATGGTCAACATACACCTCTTAGATATAGTACACAAAGAATGCATTCGTAACAGCTGTTTGAGATTTGATCTATGCATAATAAGAATCGGATTTCAATCTTGTCATAAGATTAAAATTGTATTTGTATTGTTATTTATAAATGTACACTCATTGAATAACTTAATACTAAAAGAAGCTCACCAATGTGTGTAGCCATCATTTTTCATTTTCCTTAGTTGGGCCAATATATAAGAGCAACACTTCATTGTGACAGAAATGAAGCTGCGGTATCCATTAGCTCTGATATCTTTGAAGTCATATTTGTGAGCAGTTTCATACAAAATGGCAGTACTTTCACTGAAATCCTCATCCAAATGGCCAATAAGGTTTTCTAGAGATGCACCAATGTGCAAATTAGATTGGATGTCAGATTCATTAATTTTGTAATATTTTTCTGTTACATAGGCCTGAAAAAATATATAATGTAAAATTCATAGGTAAAGTTCACCCAAAATAAAGAATATACTCAGTTATTCAAGCACATTGAGTTAGCATGTCATAGTAATATTTTTCCTTTTACTCCAAATGAAAGGATTATACTCAAGTAGAAAGACTTAAAATTTACAAGGCCTCAAAATGTAAATATTAGCTACTTATGTATTAACAATCTTCTTGAACATTAAATTTGCCAGAGAATATGTATTTTAATGATAGAAATTATAATTTCTAATTTCTAATACATATTCTCTGGCAAATTTTCAACAGATTCATTAGAGTAACTTCTTAAATGAAATGAAATCAAAACATCACTGGATTAGTAAATTCAGAAAGACTGAGGTTATAAGATAATAGGAGTCTGCCATGTATGTAATATACTTACTTGTTGCTTTAATTCTGAGCATAAACTGGCAAATTGATTGGCATCTGATTTATCAAGGATAACTGTCCTGGAGAGATCTTAAAAAGAGAAAACCATGGATATATAATATTATATAATAAGTATGTTATATGTCTATGGAGAAAACTATTAGGATATTGTCAATTTATCATATGATACTTAATAGATAAAAACTTACTTAACATCCTTTTTGTCTGATTAAGTAATATTCTATTCAAATAAAATGTGGGTAGAATCTTTGAAAATACTGTAATCATTCTAAAAATAAATGACATATTATTAAAAAGATGTACACTGCAAATAAAAATGACTAGTTATAGTGGTACCATAGTGACAAGTTATGCTATGGTTTATATGATTATCTAGCCAAGAAGTTTTCAATTTGGTTAGATAATACTGCAATTTCATGCATTATCTAGTTGGCGAGATGTGAGCAACAAGTTATATGAACAAATTATAGTTATAACTAGCCACTTTTTATTAGTTAGTACCATAGTGACAAGTTATGATGAAATTCTGTGATTATTAAAATAGTCATTTTTATTTGCAGTGTAAAGGCATTGTTATATTTACAAGAATGAAATAATAAAAATTTCAATTTTTTTAGCATATTTGTAATAACCAAAAATCAGTTAGTTAATTCCATATTAAACAAAAATAGATCAAATCATAGAACAATAATATTAAGATTGTCATTTTGTCATTTGATGTCTTCTAATTAAAAAAGGTCTAAAGTTGTTAATAGATATTTCAAATTTATAGGACCCTATTTGAGAAAATTATAAGAAAACTACAGTTTTAAAGAGACCATAGAAATTACACTGCATTTGATTTGAAGAAAACTGTATTAGATTACACCAATTGTTTGTATAGTAAAAGGATAGAAACTTAAAACTATATTAGAAAAAATCTATAGTATATGAATTTTAGAAACTTTATATAAAAATAGTTATTATTTAGTGATAATTACTGATCATATAGAGTTTTCAAGTCATAGCAGTGGAGTAAGTAAGTAAAAATGCTAAAAGTTCTGCAGGGATTCAAACTTTAGCGGCAAACAAACGTTCGAAATAATAATTAATTTAAAGCATTAGAATATTCATTTCTTTGGTGAGCGAATAGGGCATAGGGCCTTAGAGTATAATCTAAGAGTATATTGGCTGTATTGCATAATTGATGATATAACAATGTTAAAGCCAAGTTGCGTTAAAAGGTAAAAAATAAGAAATAAATTTCTTCGAAGAATCAATATATTTCGGTCTATCTGAACATTCTCAATATTAAAAATATAATACTTTACAACCACAGTGCCCTAATAATAACATAATATACAGTTTAGTAGAAATACACTATGTATATCTAGATATGATCTCTTTTGCTTGGGTTATACTATGTTATATATTAGGGTACCGTAAAGTATTATATTTTTAATTTTGAGAATTGTCATGATAGACCGAAATATATTGATTCCTCGAAGAAATTTATTTCTTATTTTTTACCTTTTAACGCAACTTGGCTTTAACATTGTTATAATATTAAGAGTATATTAGTTAGTATAATATGAGATAGCCCCCATAACTATTAAGAAATAAATTTTTAAAAAGACACATTTTAATAGCTAAAACATACATGATTAGCATAACTGAGTATTAGATCCACTAAAAAATCCTCGGAATCGCATAACAAAGAGAGAGAACGAAATTTAGACATATGATTCTTTAAAGCGCACTGTGATTTAATATTACCACGCATGTTAAATAATAAAATGCTTTGAATTCTAACGATTCTTATATTACAAATAAAATGTGATTTAGTCGTTTCTCCCTTTTCATATCTCTTGATTATAGAAATTCGTTCTTCTAAAGTTAAGACTTTTCTTTTAGGGATGATAAACACCAAAAAATTATAATTTAAAGATTTCAATAATGCACCATTAACGTATTCATTTCAAAATTACTTGACGAATTGCGCTTGACGCTCAATTGCATTTTTTAATCACCAGGCTGAATTTCGCTTTCTGATCACATCTGAATTGTGCACAACCATTTATAAACATAACTCTGATAACATTGTGCTTTAAATGAACTGGATTACGCATACCACATGGGAAATCCCTTATCGGGTACCTATCGCGTGACAGACTGAGAATCGCATATCTCAGGGAACAACTTTATTATAGAATAGATAGGAAATTTAAATCGGTGCAAAATATTTCCCCGCAATACAGCGAATCGTATGGCAAGAAATATCATACTTTAGTGGTAAATAAGTACCTATAAGATGTTTAGCAAATTCGAATAGAAACTGATCGAGGAAAATTCGGCCTAATTCAATTCTGTATTGGTAGAAAATCTAATTATAAAATTGTGCAACTCGATCATCATTATTGAATGTGCGGATTTATACTGCGTTGAATTATAAGTTGGTCGATTGAATTGCAAACGAATATTACCTACTGAAATATTTTGAACGATCAACATATTTTTAAAGCTGAAATTTTAAAACATTTAGGCTCGTCCAATCAGATCATAGAATCAGATCACTTGAAAACATAAAAAAACATCGTTAAATTTGTTCAAAAAAATCCATTCGCCCTGAAAATCTTTGAATTCTCCGTGAACGGATAGGGCCTTAAAAATAGAAAGCATAACTTAAGTACTAAAAATCTAAAATCACTAAATCCGCCCTACCAGAAAACTATTATTTATTACTTGTAAGCATTTTGCGTGTGTCAATTTGCCACTTAAGTATTCTAACCAAATTTAAATGTTGGTATAATATGTTTGTTCTTTGTTATATGTATATTGCTATTCATCCTCATTTTCATAAACTTTCTTTCCTTTTTTTGCGGGTCGAAAATAATTTCGGTAAAGTAAAAGTTAAAATTACATCGCGCTTAGCTGGAGGCGGGTTTTTATTTGCGTCTCTGTGAAATCTGTAAATTATATCTGTCTAACTCTAACATGAGCAAACTGAAACATATTGGTTGTTTTTCTGTTTTTATATTTGTGGTGTTTCAATTTTTCAATTTATGTAATTCTTTCGAAGGTAAAGCTGAATTCAATAAAACATATCAAGGTAATGTTTCAAACAAAAATGATTCTGCTCTTGAATTTAGTTACATTGAATACAGTAATGAGGTAAGTTACAGATTTAATCATACAAATTTTTATTTCATTTTTAAATGCATTGTATGTTTATATGTAATGCTAATAAAAATAAGTAGCCCAAAACCACATTATGGTTTAGAATTAGTTCTAAAAGTTTAGTATGAATTAAATATAATAAGTGATATAATAACATAAATTAAACTCTTCATCTCCATACTTACTTGATATTAAGTTGATCTTTTTGATCTTAAAATCAAAGTATGAAATGAATCTATTCAAATCTTAATATGAATTTCCCTGGTCATTCCTCCATCCTTCATTTATTGTAAGATTCAATGAGCTTTAGCAAGTTACAGTTAACAAATTTTGATAGCACGTATTTTATTATTATCAATTAAATTATTGATTGAAGGATTAATTTAAATATATATATGTAATATTTGTGTAATTATTGTAATTATCATATGTATTATCGGTGATATGTTCATGCATTCAAGTTTGATAGGTTTTTTGTAATCAACCCAATTAGTTTTTGATTATTACTCTTCCTCACTTGCATTTAAAATAAATTTAAAATGTATATGAAATCATCATTCTTAATTAAACCTGAAATAATATTTCAAAACTATTGATGACTTTATTTTATAGACTGAAGCTGTGCAGCTAATAGTTACTAGTCCTGATGCCTCAAATACTTATCCTATCCTGATTGTTGTGCGACAACAGAGAGAAGTGAATTCTTACTCAATTCCATTTGTTGTTGAGCAACAGTAAGTGACTTAATAAATATAATAATAAAATTTACTTTTAATAAATGGTTCCTATAACTACCCTTTATTTTCTAATGCGTTTCTGGTCTTTCAGTCAGCTAATTTATTTATTAAAATGGAATATTGTCACAGGTACTAATAACATTCTGACATTTGTATATTGCAATACCATTTTACACTTTTTGATTGATTACTTTATTGAGTAAGGTGTATTGAGAGATTTATTTTGAAAGCTTTAATCTATATAATATAGTTTACATGATTTTCATATCAAACTAATTTATTTTTCATATCTGCTTATTCAAAAATATTATATTGCTATGAAGACTCTTTAAATATCAACATTATAATAAAATAACTTACTATGCAATAATATCTGCCTTACAGAACAGTAGGTCAAAGTATATCAGCCAGGTTGGTATAAAATTTTCTTTTTGGCATGTTTAATCTTGTAACAGATTCTAAAATTTTTATACTTATGCAATGAATAATATACTTTTAACAAGTTTTAACTTTTTTATCAATAAACTACTTACTTTCATTTAGATATATTGATGGTAAATCTGTTTATTTTAGCTTGCTTAACTTAACTGGCTGATGCTTATGAAGTTATTAGATCCTTTGAGTAGATATTTCGAATCTTGAATGGTCATTTCAATCTATTGATAAATTATTTTTTAACATCTGATTTTATAATAAATCATTAGATAAGGTGATTAAGATTTTAAAGTCTATCAGTCATAATTTATTAGGGGCTTTCCACTTTCAACAATAAGAACTTGTTATCATGAAGATAAGAACAATGAAGCCTGTTATTAAACTGACTGGAAACTTGTCTAATTTGATGTTTAACATTTGTTCACATTCTTTAAAAACTTGTCTTTTAATCTGTCCAGCATTTTAAGTGACCGACAGATTTATCTCCATGTGTGGTTCAATACCAATTTGAATTATTTTAAATTATTAAGATACCCATCTACAAATCTAGAAGCCAAGCTTTCAAGTCATATCATAGTGATGGCATAGTAGAGAGATGCAAATATTGTTTCATTCAGAAATGAAAATTGATCAGTTTTCTTATTCAATGTTGTCTTATATATTTATATTTATGTAGTCACTTCTCACTAATCACTGTTTGAAAACCTAAAGTCAAGCTGTATAATTACACCCAACTCTTTTATTATGTATATATTGATTGAGACTTTGACATGATATAAGTACACTTTTTTGTAGATCTTTACATTAAATAGTACAGTTGATTAATAGAATCAAATGTTCAAATTAGTAAATAATAATGATTTAAAAACTCTACAGATTGTTCTTACATCCAAACTAAAATTATCTACAATGATATCATATCGCACAATGTACAGTGCAGTTAAATTTGAAACATTGATGCATTCGCTTATCTAAATCAATGGAATTTGAACTCCGTACAATTAATGTTGAAATTGATTTATTTAATTTAGATTCTGAATTAAAAAATGACTTATTGAGATTTGTATTTCATGTAGTACGATTTCATTAACTAATCTTTTAATATGACTAACTTGCATTCTATTATAAATCAATATCAATTTATACTAGTTACGCTAACAGAATTCCAATAGCTTGTTTTAAGAACCGGTTTGTAAATTTGTTGGAGTTATTTGATTGAAAGTTCAACCAACTCATCTTTATTTATCATAAAATCGGAAGTTTATAAATATCATTCTTTTATCCATTTCTTAAATACAATCTAACATAGTTATTGTATAATAAACACCTCAACAAAAATTTCGTTAAAAGTAATTCATTTATCGTTGGCTTATTTTGAAAATACAGTAAGTATACATAGAATCTAACTGACTAACTCTATGACCTCTATTTCTTTAATAGTGACTTCACTATTCTAGTCTATTCGTTGCTGTTTAAATTTATCCGTGAAGTGAAGTGAAAGAGAGCGCCTTATTAGCTAAAACATAGTGACTTCCTAATATTGAGAGAACCAATCAAATTATTACATCATGACATCATACTATTTCATTTGCGTGCGTTATACTGATTGGATGTAAAGAATGTGCGATTCTGTGATTGGTTGACACATTTTAACCAGTACGATGCAATCAATATTAACTAGCTATTGGCTGCTACAATTCGTGACTTTTGATACACTTGTACATTACTATGTACTAGAATAACGATATCTCATACCTATATGTTATTAATCTTAACTCTTATACTATAGTTATTCTCATATAGATGTTAATTATGAGCTTGTAAATAATTTTTAGATATTTTTATAAGAATTTAAAACGTACACTCTGTCCGGTAGAGAATCGATTAAAGAACATCACTGATCGTAATCAGACCATCTACATCGATGTCACAAGCAGTGCGCCTTCATACAACTCCTCGACCTTCTCATTAACCGCCATATTGCTTAGACATTTCAGTCTGCAGTAAGTTCAAATCAACATATATCATCATAACATTCAGACAAATTTATCAATTTGGATTTGGGAATTAGAGGGCAATGAATATCGAAATTATTTATATCATCATTGCATATTTTTTTGATCAAATTGTTTTACGAGGTTATATTTAAATAATGATCGTTTGTTCACATGTTCGGTTTTATTTAAAATGTAAACAACGGGCATTCTACGCGGGTTTTAGTGATCTTGATCTAATAAAGTGAATGAAGTAGGATTGTGCTTTTGTTTACTCTGATGAGAAATGAATATCCTGCCAAATGTGCCAATTATTAATATTTCCAATAAGTATGAATCAGAGTAGATGTTGGCAGTTTAGGAACAGTTTATATTCATTAGTAATTATTAGTCGTAATTCTCTATATGCTATCTATATCGGTTGTCTGGTTTAAGTTTGGAAACGCCTCAAACCGGATCACTTACACCGTCTTCGCCCGAATATTATCAATTTCATTTTCCTGCCGGTGTCGACTCTGTACGGGTGATATTGGATTCTCATGATGACCATTGTATGTTTTTCTCCATACAAAATGTCCATGTGAGTATCGATTATTGTATGTATAGGTAGTATTTAAACAAAACTCCAAAATAACTCTTTATTTGTTAATGGTTGGTAATAAAATGATTTATTTGGATTTTTAGTGTCCTATTTTTGATGATGTAAAGAACGTGATGTTTTCGGGTCATTATCAAACAGTGTCAAGACAGGGTTCTATCACCGTCTATGTAAGATATTGCATTATGAATGCCTATAAAGAAATTTATACAATATTGCGAGGTTCCTTCAGGCACGCCAATTTCAGAGACTATTCTGCGTTCTGGAAATTCCCCGTTCTCTTATTCTATTATATGTTTCTCTTCTGTTTTCTCTCATTTTCCCATTTGTTTACTGTAAATCTTCCTTTTTCATTCTGTTTTCTCTCTTCTTTTCCTCTCTTCTTCATTTTGTTTTCTCGCCTTTCTCCATTTCCTTCCTCTTTATTCTTTTTTCCTCTTCTTCTCTCCTGCCTCTTTTCCCTTTCTTTCTGTTTTCTCGTCCTATTCAACTTTTCCTTATTTTTTCATTCTGTCTTCCTTTCATTCTCTTTTTGTTTTTTCCATCCCTCCCTCTCTCTCTCCTAATTCCGTCATCTCTTTGCTTCTTTTATTAGGTCTTCCCTCTTACTTTGCCCCATAGTTAATTTTAGCCAGTATCATAGAATAGAATATATTCACTCGCTAAATTGACTATCGATTATAAACATCTGAATCACGCTTATTAACTTCCGGATTAACTACAGGTGGTTGATTTTCATTCTGTATATTTATAATCTGAATCAGCAATATTTGAAATTGTCCAAGAGTCATCATATCTATTAATAAAATGATAGCAATTAAATGTTACTGATTCATTATTCTATCATTAAGTATAGGAATCTGGAGAAGTAATCGTTTTCTATGTCTCACTATTTTAGAAGGATGATTACATCGACACTAAAGCTTTCTCTGTGGTGTTGGTTCTGATGCCGGCGGACTTTCAATGTCAGCTAACTGATGAAATTCGTGCGCCTGGTAATGTTCCATTTAGATTGATTCATTCATTACAAAAACATTCCATATATGTAAACAGTCATCCAAAATCTCTCGATCGATAATTAAGAAAGACAAATGTTATATTCTCCACTATGTATGTATAGTGCTTCGCTTTAGAAGTGTAATTTGTAGTCCATCTGAGATAATACTAAGTATCATTGGGCCTACATCGATGTCTTAAAGTTAATAGAAACGTTATTCTCAATAAATCCTAAGTAATATGCGTTGTTTTGTTTTTATTGGGTAACATATACTAAATGTAAATTTCAATGTTTATTCAGATAGTGCCAATATAATCAGCTCAGCTTGTGTAATGTGCGAATTACTGCACTAATAATAGTTATTATCCGGATGTTCTTCTGATTGTGTCGATATTCGATTCGATTTGAAGTTAGGTAATGTCAGAGTGATTAATATTTGGCATCATTTAATCTTCACCTAATCATTTCTCTCCTGATATGCTATGACATCATATCATCCTAATTTACCTAGACAGAGGCGTCAATGCTCTCGAAATTCTCAATATAATCATATATATGTACATAATATTGAAATGATTCTTTTAACATAACACGAATCATAAAATATTCTATTAACAGAGTGAAAAAGGACTTTTAAACATTAAATGCTAAATCGACTACATCTTTTTTAGTGTTTCCTGTACTGTTAGCAGCGCCTCAAAATTTTCATCAAATCAATTAATCAATCAATCATAGTAAAAATTAGTGATCGATAAAAATTACTCCATTATCTTGCATAGTTATTGAGTAATTAAGAAACAACATAACAAAAATCAATAAACACTAATTAGTGTCCTTCGACTGTCATTTGCCATAGATATATGTTTCTATAAATAGATATACATACTTGGTCTTAAATTTTGGTTAGGGTTAGCGTTTTACACAGAAATTTTAACTCTTTTTCCTTGTGTCTTAATTCTATTTAGGTCAAACACGACAAAAGAATTTTACTGTCACTGTTAAGAAAACCTTATCTGGTGAGTTCAGTTTCATTATAATATAATTAATCAATATGTAACTCGATTTCTAAATATTTGTCTGATATAATATGCAGGTAAACAATATGTATTACCAATTCTGGGTGCGGCTATTTTCTATGGGGCTGTCTGTTTAATTGCTTTTATCATATCGGGATTTTATCATTGTTGGTAAGTGGAAGTTATAATAAAAAATATTTAATTTATATGATATACTACTCAAGTATTGTAATGTTTGAAACATATTATTTAATAAATTTCATCTTATTTCTTTTTAGCAATGATTTACAAAGCATTCTTGGTGTCAAAGGCATTGATGGTAATAATATCAGCTTTGCTAATTATATTTCAACTATTATTATCACATTATTATTGTTTTCATAATCATTGCTATTTTAGAATTTGAAAATGATTTGATCATTCCCAGCGGGGATCCAGGAAATTTATATGGTACTGCTGATAATTCTGGTCTGCCTAGGCCTGAAAGTGGGTTTCCTTTAATGATATATCCTAGTCGTATAGGCAAATTCATGTAGAGATGCGTACCATATCGTGTATTTCTATGCTTATTTAATGATATGATTTCAGACCTGATTGATGTATATGCTAATCCGGGATTTTACTATCCAGGTATTTTATTGTTAATGAAATGCAGCCTTTGTCTTGTTGTAATCACTAACGCATCTGAAAATAAATGAATATGCCAATATTATAATATACACTGAATTTAGTTTATAGTTTTTATTAAAAAAAGTAAGAAACCTTTTATATTTAAAGTTTATACTTTTGTAGTAAAATTATGTCTTTCTATATAGCAAGGCGCGATTATATCTCTATTCTCTATGAATTAATCAATGCATCTCCATTCTCTATGAATTAATCAATGCATCTCCATTCTCTATGAATTAATCAATATTCTCCATTTTCTATTTTCTATGACTTAATCGACATATCTCTATTCTCTATGCATTAATCAATATGTCTCTATTCTCTATGAATTAATCAATGCATCTCCATTCTCTATGAATTAATCAATGCATCTCCATTCTCTATGAATTAATCAATATTCTCCATTTTCTATTTTCTATGACTTAATCGACATATCTCTATTCTCTATGCATTAATCAATATGTCTCTATTCTCTATGAATTAATCAATGTATCTCTATTCTCTATGAATTAATCGATATTTATCTATTCTCTATGAATTAGTCAATGTGTCTCTATTCTCTATGAATTAATCAATATAATATCTCTCTATTTCGGATATCTATGTATCTATTTTATAATATTGGCATTATTCAACCTAATTTTATTAAATATTAATGAAATTGTGTTGCATTTTCTTGCACTTGTTTTTGTTTGTTTAATCTCTTTGAATTGTAGTTAGGATTTGCATGATCTAATTTAGTTTGTAATTTTATAGTTTAATCTACATGTCTAGGTTTTAAAATCCTTTATAAAATAATTGTGACAAATATTACACACTATACGAATCACGTACATTTGTATTGGTAAAGTTTTCAAAATGTAGTTTTCTTGTGTTGCTTGGTTTGTCTGTTTTTATCTACGCGATATATTTATAACAACTTTAAAAATTGAAATATGTTTCAATAATGGATAGCGCGATATTTATTTCGAGAATTATCGTTGAGATATAGTCGTCCATAAATATACCATATTTATTAAGATATTTTATTAATTTTAAGATAATTTCTCTTTGTTTACAACATTTCTTTTATTTGTGTATATAAAGGAAAGATGTATCAAATTTTCACTGCCAATGTTTCAATCTTCTTCATTATGTGAAAACTATTCTTGATCTGAGTTAATTTTAATTAATACGTTTCGCTAGTATCGCTTTTTCTCTCATGTGATTAATTGAATTCTGTCTAGAAATTGGTGCAACACATCTTACTCTCGTGTCGCATCATAACATTCTCCGTAGCTCCTTATATTGTGAATTCTATATCCTTTAACTATGATGTAATTAATATTGCTTAACTGAGTGAAAAAGAAATGACATTTTTGGGATGTTTTCCCTCGATTTCGATTTGAAGCATTCTTCAAATGCAAAATATTCTTTAAACACATTGTTGCTGCTTATATTAAAAAGAAACCTAAATGCTGTTGAAAAATATTTTCACCACAAAGTTCAGAAATGTTTGGTTAAATAACTTTTCCTAATCAAAAACTTTTATAATATTAAATAATAGAATGTCTACAAAGAGTTTTTTTTACCGCACATAGACACTTTGATACATAAAACAAAAATTGTTCAAATTAAAGTGTTGAACTACTATGTCAGATTGTGTAAAAGTAGTATTTTAAAAAATAAGAATATATTTTATATTTAATCAATATGCAGTTTCACAGATTTTCTTTTATTAATTCAAATGGATTATTTAGAGCAATTAAATGATGTTGCAGCTGAGCATTCTACTCCCGAAACTAGCGATAGGAATCGGCATCCTGCAGACGTTCCTTCGTCTGCGAATAGATCTTCTGCGGCTTTATCAAGTTCTTCATCAAATGATTCGAGCTTGTCTGACGATATCGATATGTTAGACGATGCATCATCCGATAAGAATATTTACCGCACCAATGTGAGAACAGTTTATTGTTTTTCATTGAAAATACTTTTAGATGAATGTGGATGCATTTAATCATTTAATCTTTATTTAAAATTTTTAGGTGCTTATCTATGTGTCAGATCTTGCAAGAAAGAAGTCATCAGTATTGGTTAAAAAATATCGACTGTATCACTGGTAGGAGGAATAATATCTCACGTTTTGTTATAATTAGCATAATGTGTGACAAAGAAATAAATTTAAAAAAAAAACTCTTAAAATACAACTTTAAATGAATTTGAACTGTGCCACAGCCTTTATCACGATATTTTATTTCACTCCCGAGTCGGCCAGCACTCTCTACAAAATAATGATAATTTGAAAAACGCCTTCTTATACTGCGTGCTAATTCAACTGGATGCTGAGTCAGACGATTCAAATTCATTTGTTATCCGCTAAGCTGGCATTGTGCTTTATTCTATCTTGACTTTGAGTCACTCTAGCAGTGTTTAGTGGTTTGTTCAACCCTTGTATGATACTGCTTCAAGCTTCAAGTAAATTCTATGTCCGATTCAGCATCCAGTCGAATTAGCACGCAATATAAGACGACTTTCAAGAGAGCGCTGGCCGAATGGTTTGAACGCTTGACCACCAATCCAGGTGTCGAGAATTCAAATCTTGACTAGGTACTCTCGGGAGTGAAACATTGTATTGCGCTGTATAGAGATTACATTACCTTATTAAATAACTACTTTAAAAGTAATATATTTTTTAAATTTTGTTAAGAGTAATTTTAAAAGTACGAAAATCACATCATCATTGGTTGATTAAAATATCTCATAAGAGAATTGATTGTGTCATTAATTGGTTCGTGTTGTTTCTAATATTTCAGGTATTTGATTATCATCTCCATCTTCTATGGTCTACCAGTCGTCCAATTAGTATTCAATTATCAGCGGGTAGGCTTTTTGTTAATGATCCACTGATCCACGTGTAACAACTATACTTTTGTGATAATTATCATCTTTTATAGGTTCTTCATAAAACTGGCGATGAAGACATGTGCTATTACAATTTCAAGTGTTCTCAACCTTTGTCGTTCGGAAAAGTATTCAAAATATCCTCTTTCAATAATGTCTTCTCAAATATTGGATATTTTGTTCTGGGAATTTTGTTTACGTTTTTAATATTCAGAAGGTGAGTAAGTGCGAAACTCAAAAACTCTAACCTTTGTTTAAAACAATGCAATTATTATTTTTTATCAAATTTTCAATTTTCTCTTCAACTCTGTGGGGAATCATTAACTCAGACATTCATTAAATTTATTTGGAATAATTTCTTCTGATTTTCAGATGTTATGTAAACATTTTCTATATTAAATTATATTATATTTATAATTCGTAATCTGTCTTTCAATATATTAATATTATTTATTTATTTAGAAATTTAATCTACAAAAGACTATGCCAAAAATACCCGGAATATAAGAAAGTAAGAATTAAGATTTTTTGTTGAAATATAAATTTATTGATCAATAAATCAATAGTATAGATTATTATAATTCAAATGTATGTTGTCAGTAACCTAATTACATCTCTACGTAGTATTAAAGAATATTCTTTTTTCTAAATTTAGAATTTTGGAATTCCTCAACATTTTGGGTTGTTCTATGCTATGGGAATTGGTCTAAGTATGGAAGGTGTTATGAGCGCCTGCTATCATATTTGTCCCAGTTATGCTAATTTCCAGTTTGGTAAGTCAAAATTTTTATTAATTTGCCTTATAATTAACTTTTAGCAATAGATGTCTATGGATTGTTGCGAATAAGATACAAATGTCAAAATATAATCCATTTAGAATTATTTTGAAAATATTGTTTACATATCATATTACTGAAAGTAGTATTATCAAAATATTTAATAATAATATTCAAAGAGAATTCAAATTCTGAAATGCAAATGCACCAAATTAATTAATAATAAATAAACTTAAAGTTAATTTAATCTAATTCTGATTCAATACTTGTCCTGATCTTAATACATTTGTCTTTGTAAATTAGATTTAAACTATGCATAAATCCTATACAATTAAAGTTGTAGAGTAAGTAATTGCTTATCCACATAGTTTTATTTTATTTTTATAATGATCTGATTATCAGACAACTCAGACAACAATGAACTCTATTTCGTTAGCTCAGCAGGTAAAGAAAATTTGAGCTCTAAGTCTTTTGTAAAGAAAAACATTTTACATTTTTCGCCTATTAGATTTCTTCTTATGACAGAAAATACAGACACTGGAGGCGTGTAATTACTTAAATGAATGAAAGTTTGTTCTTGTTCTTAGAATTTTGTCTTAGAATTCTTTAGTAAAACTTAAAAAAATCTATTTAACTTTTCTCTTCAATTTAGGCTTCATGAAATATTCAATTTAATAAATGCGTTTCCCCTTCTTTATAACAATATAAAAAAAGTATTGACCGTCTTTAATTAAAGCTTTTGAAAATGTTGGGACATTTATTTTACTTTTAATTAATTTTAAAGTAAATAGATTTATTGAATTCAAGATTTAGAAAATATTAGTTATTAGTAAAGATGCACTTATTATGTACACTCCAATTGGCTATGTATTGTTATTGTAAGTTATTGTATTTTGACAGCATTATCTCTGAGAAAGTTATAAATATGTTGTCCCTTCTACTGGAAGCGTAAAAGTTAGAAGAAAGGATAAAAGCATTTTTCTAAAAACTTTTTTACCAACAGAATCTAAAATCATTACTTAACCAAAGATTTTCTAGCATTTCTTTGTACAGCATTTGTTTAGGGTTAGGACAATCATTGATGTTGTCTTTTGGTAAATCTTATCGTCAGATATGATTTGTCGTCTATTAATTTTATTGTAAAACATTCAGATACTGCTTTTATGTACATTTTGGCGTCACTGTGCATGCTGAAACTGTACCAAATCAGACACCCGGATATCAATGCTTCCGCTCATGCGGCCTATATGATGATGGCGATGGTCATATTAATTGGTGTTATCGGAGTGGTGAGTATACATAATACTGAGTTGCATCAAATAGAAATGATAAGCATCAAAATTGATTAAAGATCATCCGGAGTTGAACTTATCAAAGCGATTAGTTATGCATGGACAGTTGAAGAAAGCACCAAAGAAATTCTCAAAGAAAAACTACCTGTTAAATAGGGACATTTGCTATGTGAGAAAATGCGTGTAATGTACAGGAGTATAGCAACGAAATGGAATGAGCTCGACACTGACAACTACAGGAATATGGCAACGAGACTGAATGAGCTCGACACTGACAACTACAGTAGTATGGCAACGAGACGGAATGAGCTCGACACTGACAACTACAGGAGTATGGCAACGAGACTGAATGAGCTCGACACTGACAATTAACTACAGGAGTATAGCAACGAGACGGAATGAGCTCGACACTGACAATTAACTACAGGAGTATAGTAACGAGACGGAATGAGCTCGACACTGACAACTACAGGAGTATAGCAACGAGACGGAATGAGCTCGACACTGACAACTACAGGAGTA
>JAYMFX010222232.1:0-10597 GCA_036784945.1 Monocelis spectator | reverse complement strand
AGCAGAAGAATCAAGCAATGCCGTTAAACTCTACATGAGTGCCCATAAGGACACAGATCATTCTCTCCACCAACATCATCCCATCGGTTGTCCTGATTTCTGGGTATCACATACCCTTAGTCAACATTGCGTTCCAGTACTTCGTTATATACTTTTTTTTGAAGGATTTCCTTTTGTGACTTTTATTCATTCAAATTAACATTTAACAAAAATAATTCTCTAGAGTGACATGTTAAAAAGTTATCATTGAATATGCATTCACATGCGAACTGGGTAATTCATACCCTTATTGAAAAGTCATGAAAATCGGCAAAAATCGGGTAAATAAAAGAGGCATCACACAGTCAATGATAATAAAGATTTCTGTCTCGTGCCCACTGAGGCAAATGTTTGCGCACGCTATGTAATATAACAAATCTATGGAAATCTCTGTTAGATAAGGGGAAATATCTTTAATTTGATAACTTTTATATCAAATAATAGTCATCAATCTAACCCTGAATCACCCGATTTCTCTTATTACACACGCGCGATTTTCCCTGATATACATACACTATTATAATTGTATACTTGCTAGTCAAACTTTGTTTTTATAAACATGGCTTCAAGACCTAAACGAATTTGCAAAGATGAGGCTAATGCAGCACTATAGGCTTTTGCGATAAAGACAATGACATGTCTATTTTTGAAGACGCATTATCAGACGAAGAAAATAAAGAGGAAGAGGAATTAGGAGGGGAATTACTTCAATCTGATGATGAAATAATGGAAGCTGATAACCTATCACAAATAGATAGTGAGAGTGATAGTGATGAAGTAGCAGGTATCAATTTGGATAATGATCCTATAGAACAACGCACATCATCTTCTAGTCATGTGTGGCATAGTCATCATCGACAAAATCAGGGAAGACAACCTGCACGAAACATTGTTGATTTTCGCCGAGGTGTAGCTCCCGGTATTAATCCAATAAGTGAAAGAGAAGCTGTACTACTACTCTTAGCAGAAACTATTCAATCAACCTTGATGTATTCTAATTTACAAGGTCGCCGGATTATTGCTAAATGGAACAGAGAAAATTCATAAAAGAAGAAAATATTTTAACAAATTACTTTTGATGAATTAGAAGCTTTTGTTGGACTTCTTCTTTTATTGGGTGCTTTTCGTGCACATTATAGAGATATTGACAAACTGTGGTCAATTCGCGATGGCTTTCCTGTATGCAGAGCAACTATAACAAGAGAACGGTTCTTGCAAATAAAATCGGTGATTCGTTTTGATGATCCATTACGCAGAAATCGTGAAGATTCACTATCTCCTATACGCCATGTTTTTGAGAATTTCAATAACAATTTACGTCGGCTATATGTTCCTAGTCCGTACTTAACTATTGATGAACAACCTTGGGTATTCCATGGTCGTGTAAGATTTCAACAATATATCAGCTCAAAACCCGGTAAGTTTGGGATAAAGATATTATGGTTGTGCTGTGCAGAAACATATTATATGTTGAATGGCGTAATTTACATTGGTAAAGGAACACTCAAGCACACTTGTCTGCACGAACTATCTAACCTAACTTTATTCTAACTATACTAAACTATCTCACAATTTCGTATCTACATATTTTTCGTATTTAGTTTCCCATTTGATATGCAAATATACGCTTATAATTATAATTATTATTATTAATATTATTATAGTATATTGTACCGTAATTAAAAGCGGGGTAACTTTGAACGTTTTTATAGAAAAGGATCTTCTTGAGTTCCTAGTTTTTTTTATTTATTTTATTTATTTAAATAAAAATTAACTATGCTTCATAAATGTAAACTTTGAACGTTTTTATAGAAAAGGATATGATTGGTAAGGGAAAAAACGGCGCAGGTTGTTGAAGATTTGGGGTCTTGAACCAAATTGAGAGAGGCCAATATTGTTCAGACGGGCGTAGATATCCAAGTGAAGAATTCCACTGACAACGAAAATAGTTAAAAAATAATTACGTTGTCCACGAACTATTCTTTCCAGTACCGTTGGACGAAATTGGCTGATGTTGTCGACACTGGATTGCCGTTTTTAGGTATCGTCACGATATGGAAGAATTTCGGGAAGGTGGAATAGCGTCTAACCGGAATAAGGTCTACAATGTTAAATACCTATGAAAGTTGCCATCAAAAATGTGACAGAATACGGAATAGTGTCGAACTGGAATAAGGTCTAACTGGAATTCGCTCGATAAATGTTCTTAAAGCGCTCAATTTCCTTCACAATTAACATTTTATAACAAATATATACACAGATCACTCTCTCCATTTGGACAAACAAACTTAATAAGGAGTTAGGTCATTTATATATTTATAGTATTATTAATGATATTTGCATTTATAAGATGTGAAAGATATTTGATCTATAGGATAAAAATTATTTTTATTATGACTCTTTTTTTAAACTTTTTTTATTCTTATTTATAATTTTCAATAGAATTTGAAGGTTTACGAACATATTTTATACACACTTGAAATAATATATCGTAGACTGAAAGATGCTATAACCATCATATTATCTCATGGTATAGAATAAAATCCATAGAGTAAAGAGTCTTTACTTTAAAATCTTTGTTTTCATCATTTTATCGTTTAATAATTTTAATGCGTTTGTTACTTTAAATAAAATCTGAATCAATAAAAACTTACCACGCTTCTTTAATAATGCCTATATATCTACCTAAGTACGTCTCTTTTATGCTTAGCATATTTCATGAATCATTTCTATCTTTAAAAATTACTTCTAATGTGTGTCTGTTAAGTGTATGTATGCTTGCTTATTCATTGCAATAAATAAAATTGACCTGACAGACTTTCGTGAAAATATTGGTTTGAATAATGTTTTAGATTTTAGCAAATTTAACTATTTTAATTAGGTAGCTGCTTTCTGTTACAGCTCTATTTTTTTCCAAAAATTTTGTAACTTAATTACATACCAAACTATTTTCAAAATATCTTTATATTAGCATAAATTGGCAATCCTATTATCCTATTGGATTTGGATATAGTTTTTAATTCAACTTTTATTTGGATAAGTTCAATAAAGTTCCATTTATGAAAATCCTAAGAAGTAGAAGTATGACATTTATGAACAATGTTGAGGATATTATTCAGTTATTGAAATCAACATCTACATCTAATGATCATGGTTTGCCATTTCTCCAACACATGCACAGTTAAAATCTCTATTGTATCTCTAATCTAAAATAAGATTGGTTGAGGCCTTCATCCGTTTTTATTATGTATTTTATATTACTTTTCTTATGATACCTTTTCCCACCAGATCATGAGTCCTGGACTTGTTGGTAAAATGATAAAAACTCTTATTGGTTTAAATGTATGAAATGTTGATGCTAATTTTTATGTAATGTTATTTGTAGAAATAAAATACTCAACAGTCTCAATTCAATTTTATTGGCTATAGCATTTATCATATAAGTTGATGCTTCATAACTTAACATCAAGGTTTTAATTTTTAAGTAAGTTGATGTCTACCAAGCTTCATTTTTCTGAATTTTTCCGGATGCACTCCAGGCCAAAAATATCACTAGGGCATTAAATTATGGTAAATGCTACCTAATATTAATTGGACTTACATTTTATCATTCTAATATAGGTAATGCTCATGAATGCCTTAAGATTTCTAATTATAAAGTTTGTTACACACCAATATGAGCCAAAATAACTTTACTTAAGGACAGCTGCACTCGGGATATATCCAGATAAATTGATAGAAAATGAAATGTGGGATGTCTAACCATATTGACAAATAAACCCATCAAGTTATACAAATTTATTGTATGTAACTTGATTTTTTTATTGGTAGTATACAATTACAAAATATTGTGCATTGCAATAAGTGATCTGTTATATGGTCTGTGTATTGCATTGTAAATTCATTTCTTTATAATTAAGCCAAAGATTTGCATTAATCTCTAATCAGAAAAACAATTACTAAGGCACAATTTTACCAAAATAAAAAATAATAGAATGCAGTGATTTATAGTTATAATATATTATACATGTCTTTATTACAGTACAATATTTTAAGCAATATTAAGGATTTAGAATTGTATAATTCTGTTACAAGCTCTTATTTGATACTTTTGAAATGTAACATTTAAGACATAACATTTTTCATAGGGTAAATCAAAATTCTTTTAAAATTTACTATTTTGTTCTATTAAATTTGTCTTAAATAATTGTTTCTATGTGCTATTTATCTGAAAAGAATATAAAGATTGTAAATTATAGAGCTAAGAAAATGGAAATCAGCTTATTATATGTACAAATAAATACCTCATGGCATTTATTTTTGTATATATAAATATTATGTCATATTACAATATTATAATTGAAATTTATAACAGTGTCTGTCAGTCAATTTGTCAATGAAGCATATTGCTATTATTTTCCTACAAGTGAAAGCATGCACTTAATAAGGGTAAGGATTTTGTTTATTGATGTTAGGCCTGAAATATTCTAAATTGATTATAAATTAAGGGAAGTTTATAAATATTTGGCAATCCTTCTGTTGGTAAGAATTAAATGTGGAATTTTTTATTAATGTGTTAAAATATTTTTAGTATTCTTATTTTATGTCACAAAATTAAATCAAATCTTAGGTGAAAAATAGGGACTTAACATTGATCTATCAGACAGTATTTTCTGTGTTCAAACTTGCAGATATCTTTACAAATTAAAAATTATGTCTGAAAATTTCCCATTTCAGTGATCCTCTCCCGAAATTGCCAACTGTTCCTGAAACTCTTTTAAAGCGAAGAAAATCAGCAAGGAGAGATACTTTTAGGGAAAATCTTTCAGTTTTAACTCAGAAAAGAAAATCAGCTAGAGAAAGAAGTAGCCGATTCAAAAGACCAGCATCTTTTATTCAGGTTAAATTCTTCAATTTATTTTCATTTATTATAGATTTTTTTCTTCTATTAATTCATGCATGTGCTGAAGAAGCAAAAAATATCATTCTGAGTAATGTAATATCACCATTAGTAACGTTAATGCTATCAGCTGTAGAAAAAAAGAAAGTGAATCACTAGACTTGCTCAATTTATTTTAGTGATAAAAATAATTTTAACTAGCCAATCAGAAGCGAAAACTAATACAGTGCACTTGATTCAGGCAGTGTTTTTATAGGCAGTAATACTGTTGGACTCTGCATTACATACTGAAATATACAGTCATACTGAGACTGCTTATTTTGTGACTGCAGTTAGTAAAGATCAGGTTAAACTGATTATTCTACTAAATGCCAAGACTGATTTTATAATTCTTGGAAAGACATGAAAAAATATTCTAAAGATAAGATTCACATGAACGATTTGATTGTTATGCTGTAGTTTTTGCTGTGGTATAATAAAACCATAGATCTGATGTAGTATTTTTGATAGTCCAAAGTATAGAGATTGTATGATCAAATTACTTCCCATCCTGAGTAAAATGGTTTTGTATTGAACCTTGATTGTCTTGATTCTTTTATTCTCATCACACAGGCTGAAAACAAAGTTACTCGTGATACTTCTCGATTGGAGAGAATGAAGTCTAAGAAGCTTTTTTATATTCCTGATGAAAGTAAAGTGGCATTGGTCGTTCGTGTAACCGGTCGAGACGGTATTCATGAGAAAGCAAAGAAAGTATTATCTCTATTGCGATTAGGGAGTATCCATGAGGCAGTTTTTGTGAAGATGAATCAGGTAAGTAAGACTTACTCTTGAATATTTCAAAAAGACCACAGACCGATTTTCCTAATAATTTTGATTTTAATATTTCAGCCGATGCTAAATTTGTTGACTGTGATAGATCCATATGTTGTGTGGGGCTATCCAACTCTAAAAACTGTCAAAGATTTGGTTTATAAGAGGGGGCAGGCTCGTCTTGAGGGGAAAAAGAAAGCCATTACTGACAATAAGTTGATTGAAGATAATTTAGGTTTGTACATTGCAAGTGTCTCAACATTTCATTGTTAAATATTCTTCAGTCAGTGTATTAAAATATAAATCCGATTATAACCAGTGTCAACAAATTAAACCAATTTAGTTTCAGTGTTTTTAAAAGCAAATACGTATTCTATTGTTTTGATTGAATCTTAACAATAGTAATAAATTAATAGTTATGTACCATTGGTATACAAATGTGTATCATAACTCTCCCTTTTCTGTTCAACAAAAAAATTAACTTATTGCTTGTAGATAAATATGGGATGCTGTGTGTCGAAGACATTATACATGAAATAATCACCGTCGGTCCTCATTTTAAACAAGTCATGGAGTTTTTCTGGCCGTTCAAATTATCTAGACCAACCGGCGCTTGGAGAAAACCAAAATCCAGTATTCCACAAACCAGTGGTGGTAATCGATATGAACAAATTAATGAGCTTGTCGCTCGAATGATTTAGCTTTTAATATTCATGCGTTGTTTCTCTTAAATAAACTCAATTATAAAAGCTATAATGCCTTTGTTTTTATTTATTAAAAAAACAATTTCAATTTTTTTATACCTTCGGCTCAATCAATAAATACCTAACCTCAGTTATTATTAAAAACTCGTATATAATTATTATGGTAATTATAGTCCAGACCAACTAGTTTTTACGGAAGGAGTAGTATCGGTTGAACTTTTAGGGAGTGATGTCGTTTGACATGGACCTCCCTTCACACCTATAGTTAATTATTCCAGACCGGCCCCTAACGCTAAGGGTAAATCAGATTGGAGAATTGTTCGACTGGGAATATGGTTCATTCTGAGATGTGTTATTTGTTTGACACCTCGCATTAACATGCATATCGAATCTGGAGGCATATGTCATGCTTAAATATGATATCTGTAATTACGTTTTAGTAACATTCATGACATTAATCAATGAATGGAGAATAATTATTGATCTTTTTCATTCATCACTCTACTATGGGCTGAACATTGTTTAACCAAACAATGAAGTTAATAATGTGTTTTGTTATAATACTTAACATTCATAAAAACAGCTGATTTTGTAATCTTGTGATCTCAAGGTTACTAAATAATATAAATAGCATTGCCCATAGCGCCATTTATCGAAAGTCAAGGTATAACATCTAGATCGTTCGGTGAGTATAAAAAGTGTAATGACTTGGCTATTTATATAATTTAAAATAACCACTGACTTTTTAAATTTGATGAAAGGAAAATTAATACTTACTCTGTATGTTGCTTCAAAACGTAAAATAATAATTTAAATTTGAGTTGGGAAATACAGAAATTGCTTATGCTTAGCAGTTAGCTTGGATGAATTAGAGTACAGACAAATAATTTACATAATTAGATTGAAAATCCTGTAGATTAATAATACTTTCTAAAATTTAGTAGATAACTAGTATTAAAATGAGATTAGAACGAGTTTAATTGTTTTAAATTATTTTAATTTACAGTCATAATTCAATGCTAAATTTACCTATTTGTTGAAAGTTTAATACAATATTTGTTAGGATACTTGTTAGTCTTTAATAAATAAATACATATTCAACAATATTGGATTTTTTGCATCTATTTTATTAAAATTTTAAAATTTCTTAAGAATGTTTTATATCAGAAAAGATATATACTCAAATATATTAAAGAAATGTACCTTAAGATAATATATCCACAAATTTTTAATTTTTGTAAATATAGAGTTATATCATCTAAAATGGTATTATAGAAATATCCGCAATATCTTTTTCAAATTTTCAGGACATACTTAAAAAACATATAGGTTATTTCAAATTTCTTATTCTAAAAGTTGTATTTTCTTGAAAAAAAATAAGGAAAAATATATCAATCTAATTATGTTTAATTCATATAAATTTATTTAGCATAATAAATGAAAATGCTATTAATGCAAGCAAGTGTACAATCTTTAGGTGCTTTGAAGAAGAGGTTTTAGAGAATAAAATATCCTTTTAATTTTCTACAAATATGTTTTATAAATAATAACATCCAATCAATACTTTTCAAGATAGGCCTTTAATAACACAATAATGAGTATATTGAATGAAATTTTTTTATCAAAATTTATACATTTCATGGTTTTCTTCATGAATCAAGAATATGCATGAAGAAAATTACATATTTACATAAACAATAAATTTAATGTTCTCACCTTATTAAGCTCATTTTTAACAAAATATCTCTTTTAATTAACAAATATGTTCTTACCTTTCAGTTGATTCCATCATTAAAAAGAATGAGTACAGAAAGCTCCCCTAATAATAACAACTCTAAGAAAGTGATGTTTAATGGAAATCATCATGATAATGATGATGCTGATAGTGAACCTGAAGCGACTATTCATCCTGAGCCTTTGTTTAGCAAGGATTCTGCCCAGAATATGTCAGTGAAGGAAGCCAGAGCAAATAAGAAAGTTCGACGTGTCCATTCCAGTTCATTCAGTCACTCCGGTCCAAATGGTCATTCAAGCACTAATGGAGTTATTGTTGATATTGAAACCTTGGCACCATCCTTGAATAAAGGAATGCATATTAGTGCAGCAAGAGTTCCTTATGGCAAGAATAGTAAAAAATCTAGAACTGGATTGAAAGGACTACCAAAAAAAGGTGGAGTATAAATATGAAATAAATAAATATAATCAAATGTAAACTTTTAAATAATTAATTTCTTATCTGTCTTAATAGGGGGAGCAGGTGGTAAAGGTATTTGGGGCAAACCAGGATCTGAATTGGATGGCTTTGAGCTGGATGAAAATGATCCTGATTATGATTCAGATGCCTTTGTAAGTAAAATTAGATTACCATTAAGATATTTTAAGGCACAGACTGTAAATTTTCTTATAAGTTAGACTACTCTAATAAATAAAGTAGAGAAAAAAAGGCACAGCGGCGTTAAAAAGAATTTATTTCACAAGATCTTTCGATCCACAAGGATCCTCTAAATTCTAAGGTTTAATTTAGAATTTGATTTCTGAATTCATTAGAATACTGCGGAATTTATAAAATCTATTAGCAAATTAAGCATTTTTATCATTTAAAAAAATATAGAATGCACATATTTTATTCATGTGTACAATTCTGTACTGCCCATTTTTTTCTAAAATAGCAATCTTATCAGTCAGAAATAAGTAATTGTTGGCTGCGCCCTGGTAATTGTTATGAAAGTACATTTCTAGGGAGTCTGCTGCCTAGATTTTGTAAGATGAGCCAAGAAATTATTACGTAATCATGCGCCAGTCATCTGTGAGAATTTCATTCTGCTGACGTGCCTGGTGGTTGCGTAACCTCTCTCTCTCTCTCTCTTGCTCTGTCGTTTATATATTCACAGAATGTGTTGTTTAGGTTAGAGGAAGTTTAGTATGATTCATTTGAGTGTTAATCGGTAAATAATAAAAAAATTCTAGTTTGTTCTGGTTTGTAAGTTTCTATAGTTTTATTTGATTTATCACAATCCGAATCAAAACTATCTTCTCAAGGCGCATATTACCCGATAATTTTAATAGTTTATTAAATTTATTGTAATGTTGACATAACCATATTATATTTAGACTCCCGTCAAGTTGGAAAAGATAGAGCCTGTTATGAATCAAAAGCAATTCGACGAAAATTTCACCAATTGGCTCAACGAATACTTCGAACATGGAGATCCCGACGAAATTCTTGTATGCGGCGTATAAATTGATATTTTGTCTGTAGTTGTGTGGATACCAGATCCAATACTAGATTCAATCACTATTATTTAATATTTAGGCTAATCTGGAAGAGTTAAATGGGGTGTCGAAATTGCGCCATCGAATTCCATATTTGTGCATTGGTCTGGCTATTCAAAAGAAACCTTTGCAATGCGAATTAACTTCCGAATTACTGTCTCAACTATCCTGCCAAGTAATGGACTCGGACAGCATGCAACAGGGTTTCTCTCTCATTCTTAAAGAGTTGTCTGATCTACAACTGGATACACCAGAAGCTCCTGATGTAAGTCTTGACAATAAAGTAAACAATGTCATCACAATTCCAGCATAGATAATAATCAATATAGGGACACTGTATAGATAGCTATGCACTGTGCCATGTTGTCTATCGCTTTCTTCAGTAAGTATCCAGCTGAAAGAGATACATTTTTGTCAAAGTCCAAGTGTCTCAGTCTTCTAGTGTAGTGGCCACCCTAACCCTGACTCGTTGGCAAAGTCGTTCGTAAGGGCAACCTGCTCTTTGTAGGTCACTAAGTTTAAACCATGATTTCAAAATCGCTTCGTCCAACATTCTTCCTTAAAATGCTGACTGTTTTATAAATAGTCTCGATATCATTATGGTATCACGTGCTATAACTCGATAGCAGAGAAGAGCTTTTGATTGGACAGTTTAGATCATAGAGTAATAATACCAAGAGAGTTTACTCTCTAAAATATAGAAACGCATATCGCTGGTTTTGACATACCAACGGGTACCAGTTTCCTATCCCCGCTATTATAAAACCATCAATTACAAATTGTCTTCACTCCAGAAGTATTAAAATCAGACTAGGCGTTCAGGAGTGACGTCAATTTGTAATTGATGCTTTTATAATGGCGGAGATAG
>JAYMFX010222221.1:0-10597 GCA_036784945.1 Monocelis spectator | reverse complement strand
GGTCTTCGGCAATCGTGCCATTTAGACCTCACTTTTATCTTCGGCAATTGATCGTCTTCGGCAATAGTGTCTCCCCCACGAAATCGTATTAAAATTGAGCTTTTTATATTTTTATTGATTCAATACGTACTTTCTTTTGATGAATAATAGAGTTTTTAGTTATTTGAATAGGAATGATTAAAAGGTTGTATAGTCTGGACATGCTTATTTATATATTTTATGTACCATTTTTGAAAAGTATTTGAATACAGTATTTGCACTTTTTTATTATTTTAACAAATACGTTAACATTTTAACGCTGTATTTCACTGTAAAATCAACAGCAGCTCATTAGAACAGATAAATCATCAGTTGATCTGAATTTATTAGAATTGTCGACAAACAACTAAAATATATAATTCCACTTTATTACCTTGGCTGGTAACAAGTTTCTCCTCGGTATAGGAAAACAGTTGGGTTCAGCGATTGCGTAATATAATTGATGATATTAGCTGGAAGATTATTAAATTCCATTTATCACGGTGCGCCACTATCCTATTGTGTGTGTAAAGAAAGTTTCAATTTCACAGTTGACTAGTTTTTATCCTCCAGTCTTCAATCTGTTATTTTTTAAGTGAAACTCAGAGAATGTGAAGTCAGTAACCTAATTATAAAATGGTCGATTTTTGGTCGATTAAATTTCAAACCGGAACGATTTTATCATATCCAATTACTCTAAAATTATAATTTTTCTATTTATTACTGTTTGTTGCTATACTATAATATTGGTATATATACACGACAGTCAACAGATGTAAATATTCAGCGAGATTTTGTAGGTCTTATAGATCTAATTCTGTTAGGCCACATTTTAAAGGGATAGAAGATCTTTTGTAAACAATAATAACGTGGTGCATTATTCCTCCTCTCCACAAATTTTAAATTAATATTTTCATGTTTATTCATTTGATATGAATAGGCACTATAAAAAAGATAATTCATAAAATCCAAAACTGCTTATTTTCCATCTTAATGATCCTTTCACTGTCTCTGTGTTGGAAGTGCAAGGCACACATTTTTATATTTCTAATGATTGTCACAATTTCGTGCGAGTTATGTAACTTCCCGTTCGTTTTTAATGAATACTCTCATTATATATTTACTGTAGGTTGTATTTCCGGTTTTACCATTATGCATTACAATGAATCTTTTCCTTATATAGAGATGTTAATTAATTTCCCTCGCATTTAATTGAGTTAGATCGGAGTTGGATGTCTTTATAGCACGTTATATGTTGAAGGACATCCTGAATGTCTAGAAGACCCGTTCTTGCTGGATTAGTTATACTATTCGCTTTCAAATATTAGATTCTGCTGAGAAAAGATAATTTTCTGTATTTTCTTTCCGCGAATTAATTTTAAAATCAGTCAAAATCCTCAGCAGTTAGTAAACCCTATATTGGTCTATGGTTTTATCCGTGATCTTCGTGTAATTTAGCTTAGCATGAATTTAGGCCATGAATTGACACAAATCTATGTTTTGTGTAATATAGACATGCATTTTTTAAAAAATCCTTCAGCGATTTCCCCTTTTTTCTCTCTGTTGTTATAAAATTTGGCACTCTTAATCAATTTTCATATAATTACTCTCATATGTAACTTTAATGAATTCCATTTCATAGTCGCCCATCTGGTGATGTTAATTTGAGATACTTCTATTCCTTCATTTCATATTCTAATTCTAATTCGATTGTACAATATGTCATGATCACTCTGTATAATTGATGACAGACCGCAGACTCACCCTCAAATTGCTCTATCATCAATATGAAGATGTATTCAATTTATTTTGATAAACGCGACTCAACCATTAACACTGTGACTCTCTTTCATAATTATTTTCTCATATATGTACCATAATTACCCTTTCTGAATCTCTAATTAATATAATTAATTTCGAGTAATTTCATCACTTCAACATCATCGATATCATGACAATTTTGAATTCCATTTTTAAAAAGAGATTCAATTGAGAATCGTTTACTTTCACAAAGATTCTAATGCACTTTATTTTACATTGATATATACATAGATAAGGAATATTATACATTTCTTATTATATCCTGCTATCTTTCTTGATACATATTCCCCTTAGCAACTGATATACAAACACTCAGAAAAAACTGCTATAGAGCTGTATTGCTTCCGCATTGATTGAATAGCCCCATTCAACAACCTGCATTAATGCGCAAGCGAATTCCAAATAGATGATAGGTATAGGTAGTTATCGTCTCATTAAGAAGATTGTGTGGGTGTTGTGAGGATGTTGTTGCCAACTGCGGATATCCCAGCCCACTAGACAATGTAATGATGGGCTTGCGAATCTAATTAATCAAGTGAAATAAATAACATCTAAACTTTATGCCAAATTTCAGAAAAGAAATTTCAGATATGGTATGACTACATTTCATAGTGTTGTTTAAATTAAAATTAAAACAACTAAATAACAACCGTTGTATCAATAGAATTAATTTGATAACTTGTGAGGACATACATATATTGTTATTATGGAATTAGATTAAATACATAGAGAAAGGTATTACGTAATTATCAGTCTGAGACTGTATCAAATAATTTGGTTATGGAGATTTTTAATTAGTTCTTCTCGTATTAAAATTCAAAAAAGTATTTTTTCGCAGTAATATCTAGATTTAGAAGGAAGACCTATAAAATAATAATCCAATAGTTCCAGGTTGGAATCCTGTATTATATACGGCAGGAATAGAACATTGACTGGGAAAGTGATCCAGTCCGGGTTGGAATCCTGTGTGTTAAAATCTCTCGTATCCATACTTTTTATAAAATTTGGTCGTATTATTTTAACTTATGAAGTTCTTTTGTTTGAAATTTTTATCTCACTTTTCAAATGAGTAAATTTTGATATCATACTTTCATTATCGATATTCGAATAAAAGACGATTTGTAAATAGATAACTTGATAATTAGAATTTTGAATAAACAGATGCATTTTGGTGAGAATATTTCTTACATTGATCTACTTAATTATTGCAGTCAATTTCGATGCAGGGAGTCGTTCTTTAACAATAGGTCTTCTTTACAATATGATAAAAACATAATCAATATGATATGTATATATAGATTTAAAGTTTGGCTGCTGACTAAAGATACACACTGACTCTTTGTTGTGAATAGTAGGGGTCACATTTGAGGTTAGCCAAGAGCAATCCCCCTTTTCATAAAGTGCTGCGCACGTTACTATCTAAATCATTCAGGATCACCACAATTAGATTTTGGCTACAGTCCAAGGCCAGCCAATTTGTTTGTTGCCTCACTATTGTTAGGCAGGTGATTGTGTTAATAACATCGTTTTAAATATAAAACAAACTGATTAACGTGATGAATGAAATCAAAATTAAGATTTCCGATTTTTAATATATTTTATAATATTATAATAAACTATAGATACATTATAATTATCATGAATAATTATTTTAGTTATAGAATTTAGTACCGAATTTTCATAAATGGGATCCCCATTTTCGATTTGTTTTCTAATTAAATTTTTCTTATTGTATTAATTACTCTGCATGATAAATTTATTGAAAATAGATAAGTAATTTTAGGGTATTTATTTACCCTCTATTATTTATTTGCATTTAAAAAGTTAAAGTTAGGGTGAATTTGTAAATGTTGTTCATGCTATACGAATTATTGAAGTATAGTATTCGTAAATGCCGAACTCTCATCGAACTGTCAAATTTGTAGTACTGCACATTCCTATGAAAAACAATTTTTTAATCTATAGATAGGTTATCGGTATCATTATCGGTATCAATATCAACAACAATATAGATGAACAACTTCCTATATGAAATAAAATCTCTTCCTATGATCAAGGACTTCTATTAGATACTCTCTCTATATACATATGACTAGCTCAGTTAGTTAGTTAACTTGCTATGACTTCACGAATGTCCGTATTCTGATCAACGATGACTCATTATGCACTCACTCTCTGCTCTATGCTCTGCACCCTCTGAGCAGATCTTCAAAACGTGACTGAACTCAGTTCACACTGAAGTTCGACAAGTTGTTTTCCTATTGGCTGCTTAGAGAGTTGGCTGGCGATCAAATTTTACAAGCTTGGTTACTATCAGATCCCACCCTTTATATGAGGCTGCCAGAATTTGTAATTGTTCATTGTTCACTAGTTGTGTGGATATTCATTCTAGAGCTTATTGTTTTGTGTCACTGAGCGATACTCGGAAACGCCAAATCATCCTTTTCAATTCAAATTCTCAGCTAGCTGTTCAAATTAAGTAAGTTTATTAGATAATGTATAATAATTTATTGCACATAATAATTTATATTAAGATATTTTTCTTAATTAAAGTTGAAACATGTTAAATGTTTCTGAATACTTTTAAATGATCTTTCGATTTCGATATTTTTTAATGTCATTTTAACCCCTAGTCTTGAGGAAAACTATAAATTTATTATGAGCGATACTGAGCGATACATATTTTCATAGTTTCGATTAGATAAACAAAATCCGTATAACTATAAACATAACGATTTTAAAACAAATTTGTTTATCTAAAATTCTTTCGGAGTTTCTGACTTTTCCCCGTAATTTTATGTTTTTATGTTTATGCGAAAGGGATTAATGATTATCATGAGTATCATGAGTATAATGATTATCATGAGTATAATGAGTATCATTATAGAATAGCATGATTGCACAATTATAAAAATGCTTTTGGTTGGTATAAGAGTTCTTATTTTGTTAACCATCGTGGAATAATTGTATAGCTTTTATTTGAGAAAATAAATGTTTTCACAGTTATAAATTAAATTATTAAATTAGATCAGCAAGTAACTATTGAATTTTATGTTACTTGGCTGTTATTCGCAATAGTATTATGAATTTTATAGGTACCATACGTAGTTATTAGTTTAGTCAAAGAGATCGGACTTTCTTTTCGTTTCGCTCTAAAGAGAAAATAAATTGTCCGATCTTTATGAATTTAGTCATGTATGTACCATAATCAAAGTCACCCTCCACCCCTATGCATGCAGACGTATAAAGCCAATTTTTTAGTTCATGGAGAACAGAGAGATTTTTTTTTATCTCTTACCAGATTCCTAGCACTTAGTCAGACAGAGGGTCGGTCACGAGAGCAAGCATGACTATACCTGAGTATAGAGTCAGCAGTGTACTTTATCTCTTATCTTCACAGGCTCTGCATCATCTATGCATCTCACTAAATGGGCACCCGCTCCACAGATAAATACTCTGTTTGAATGCTGGTTGTGCTCTTTTTTTAAAATTAACGGTCTACACAGTTCTGCGTATTTGATATAGCGTTGATTTTGCTCGTGTGCAGTCAGTCTACATACAATGACAGAGACTATGCATAACATCCATCGCCTCATGACTCTCATGCATCTAATTTTATGACTTGAGCCAGGCCGGTCTAGCGCTCATACACGCTTACTTTATAACTTTCAATAACAAAAACTATTTCTGATTCTCTTCATTTATGCTGGTGTTTCAGCAAAGTAAATAGAATTATCTGTTCATTGCCAAGCCAGGTTTTATATTATGTAGGTTTTTTACATACCACATATTGCTAAGATTTATGACAGGAATAACTAATGTTTATTTCAGTTAGGTATTTAAAATTTATGTTTCACAAGTCGTAGAAATTCTATTCTGAATTTTTTTAAATTTTTTAAGATTCTTGAATTATTTGTTAAAAGCACCTTTTCCCATACTTAGTTAGAATATGAGTAGGTACATGATATAACTGTTCTCTAAATCAATCATTAAACTGTTGTATAATTCACACATTCAAATTAATCATTAAAGAATTCCTTCACATAATTTCTAAATTTAGTTTATAACGCCAGGTTACCCAGTGTGGTTATTTCGTTATCGATATGAAAGCTGCATGCGTAGAGTAAGGCTCCATGCATCCAATAGAAACGCTGATTTTCTTAACAATATTGATTATTTGATTCTACTACCGCTTATAGTTTGTTTTGTTGAGTTAAGTCTATTCATTGAGCAACGATATCACATGCAGATTTTCTATTCTTGTATGCATATTAGCTAAGCAAACTACCTTACAAGTGCTGTATTTAAATTAAAATTACAAATTTCAGCTCGTCTCAATGTTTTATAATAATTCTGAATACAATCAAGTTATCGATATCAACAATGAAGTCTCCATCGATCACAGTGAGATCGAACAAATGTATGATGTTTTACAAACTGTCAATTGGATTATTAACAATAAATTTCTAAAAATTGGATTACAATTTCCTGATGAACTATTGCCACTAGCGACTAACATTTTGAAACTTCTCGAAGCGAATACAAGTCAAAAATGCGTAATCCTTGGAGACACATCTTTTGGCAGTTGTTGTGTGGACATAGTCGCCGGACAACATTATAATGTTGACGCCATTGTACACTATGGTAGAGCTTGTTTAACTAATTCGATGGATTTACCAGTGAGATATGTCTTTGGGATACAATCAGTTCCTTGCAAAAGTACTATTATTCATAATGTGAAGACAACTATCTCTCCGAAAGAAAAGTTGTGTATCGTTTACGACTTTCAATTTTATACTGATGTACTTTCGATATGTAAAGAACTCTCTGATACATATTCTATAGTGTTTTCTTGGCCCTGCCTTCCAGTTTACAAATCTGATTTGAGCGTAGCAAAGCCTATAGAGAAATGTGCGAGATATTTTGACGTATCAAGCGAAGAAGAAATAAACTCTGCTATTTTAATCTACATCGGTCTAGGTGGTCTAACCTTAGATAATATTCTGTTGACATTTGGACAATGTAAAGACTGGTATTCTAGCCATCCAGTGGATGATATATTTCTAAATGAAAGTACTCGACTAAGTTTTTTAATTAAAAGACGTCGCTTTTTAATAGAGAAATGCAAGGATGCCCAGCGAGTTGGTATTCTCGTGGGAAGTCTATCCGTGAAGAACTATTTAGGCTGCATCGACCATCTGCGGTCAATCATAAAAAATGTAGGCAAATGTTCTTACACTTTTGCTGTTGGGAAACTAAATGTTGCAAAACTGGCGAATTTCCCTGAAATCGATGTGTTTGTGATTGTTGCATGCCCTGAAAATGTAATTGTGTCTTCGAGAGAATACTACAAGCCTATTGTCACTCCTTTTGAAATGGAATTAGCCTGTAATCCTGATCTATCTTGGACAACTGAGCAGTATGAAACTGATTTTAACGCAATTCTTTATGGTGGCACTTGGCATCTTCCGACATCGCAGGAGAGATTACGAGAACTATCCAGTATGGGTGATGTGTCATTAGTGAGTGGTACTGTCCGCTGTGCGCCTTCAAACTCTTCGAATGGATCTGCATTGGAAGGCGCTCTTGTTTCTCGGCATGATCTTCAGGTCGCTGAAATTCAGAAGCATGAGAAATCTTGGCATGGACTTGATCCCAGACTAGGACAAACTCCCGTAGCTGGCATTGTAAAGGGAAGAAAGGGCATAGCAATACGCTATGAAGATAAATAAATGACACTTGGCTCATAATTTTAAATGTATAAATTGTCATTTCCCTGAAAAAGAATATAAAGTTTGGATGTGCAAATAAGCACTTTATCGAGTTATCATTTAATTATTAAATATTGAAAGTTTAATTTTATTTTTTAGATATTTATTCAAATTACATTATAAAGATCAGATTCTATACTAAAATTTATTTTATCAAATATTTAGATTTGTATCCGTTTCATTTTCATTTATTTAAAATGAGAATATTAATGGATTTAAATTTATCAATGTGGTGCAGTAGATATTTGCATAGACAGGTATTCGTCGTTAGTTTAATCCATTTGCCTCCAGTCATATTAACAGTAGTCCGATCTGTCTGGCAATTAATCCTCATTGAAGTTCAAATCATTGGCTGTCTTTGGTTAATTGGCTTGTACTATATTTTAATATATCGCTGATAAATTTGATGTGTAATAACTTGTAGATAAATGAGCAACTGCAGTATGTAGAGATCCCCGTTTTATCATTTAAAAACATGACGCAATCATTCAGCGGATAATCTTATTGTTGCCAGGACGAACGCTATTGCTCAAGCGATATCTTACAGATTAGATTGCAGCATGGCAACAACGGTTTAATATTACTTGCCTTTTAATAATTAATCTCACTGAATTGAGTATGATATGCTGTTAAAAGGTTTAACTATCCGTTTTCACTTGTACATACTGCCTATATTTGTCTTCATATTCAAATTATTAAATCTTACGATATAATGATGATTAGATAATATGGTCTAATTGTATTTCTTAAGGGACTCGGTAACTAAATGCTCGTAGCTATGTTAGTAATTTAAATTGTCATTATAAAAAATTCAATAAATATAACTACAGATAAAACGATTTGTCAGTTAATAATTTAGACTTTGAAAATAAATTTGCCTAGTTATTCATATTATAATTTTCCCTTAGTCTCAGTAAAGCTCATAATTTCAAATTAAAATTAAAAATTATTTTCCAATTTTGTTTTATAATTAAGTCACTTAAATTTGATTTCCTTCAATTCATTTTGGATGAGGCTCGATTGCGCAATGTTGGTGCAATCAATGCACAATTTTCATTGATTTCAATATGGTCGGAGATGTTATCAGGCAAATTATCTGATATATGTCCGGTGAGTATTGCGTAATATTTATATTTGAGAGGAGCTGATGCAGGCTGCTTATCAAGCGCTGAATATTTGGCTCAACTGACGCTTTTGAAATTGGTTTATTTATCAATTGGGTATATTATATTACCTGGCCACTTGCTCGTGAAATAGGAAATTTGAGTCGCGATATGAAATTTAAAAAAATGAAAATTAAATTGAGCGGTATTTGAAATGTATAACACTTTAATAGATTCCACTCATGTTTTAATTTCGCTTTCAGAAATTTAAAAATCTTTATAATAGTTGGATATCAGCTCGTAGTCATTAAATTCAAATTTGAAATTTTACTGAGTTCCAAAATTATGTCCAATAGCTTATGTTCTTTATCTTTAAAGATTTCATCTGATAACATACCGCTACTAGCATATATTCTGTCTCACATGATAATTTATTCTACACACCACCAGTCTGACATGCGTATAGTGACCTAGATCTTTCAAATTTATAAGATTATATCGGAAATGTTCATGAAAATAAACCTGTCATTATCGCATGTGATGTTATCTTTGAGTTGTGCTATGTTTCTCCAACGCGTTCAAGCACTGAGCTGCCAGATCAGATAAAAAGCTATTTGCATGTAATTTTCCAATGGATGTTTTTCTACACGCCATACAGTCGTCATCAGTACTATATGGCAAATGAATCAACTGTCTCATTATGCCCCGATCATTCGAGGTGTAGTGAGAGGGAGGCACTCTAACGTGTAGCAGTTTGTCTTTCTTTATTCTCGGCCACATACCCGACGCTCTGTACAGCGTGTGAGCTGCACCGGGTAATGCATTTGATCCAGCACGCTTTGTTTGTAAGCGACAGGCGCCTGTCAGATCACCAGGCTGAGGACAGAGAGAATACTTGTCGCGCAGTACTTCTATTCGTATTGGATGAATCATCGTTATTTTTGATGACGGATAAATAGCAATGCATTTCAAATTTCGTTTTAGAATCGACGCTGTCAGTTTGAGAAGTTCTCTGTTTAGAAGAATTATGAACACACCAAACAATAAACAGTCTAATGGACGAACTCTTAAGCCTTTGAAAGGAATTCATCCAGGAAATTCTAATTCTTTAATAAGGTAAAATCTATTTTTTTATATTCTAACAATAATTATCAAATATATACATATATATATATAAATGCCATTATTGTCAATGGTTTGTATGTGCTGACCAAAATTCTCTCCATCAAACTCTCAAGACATCTGTTTGGGAGAAATATATCTATCTGTTGAGGCAAAAACATTGTTATGAATCATTGAAATCGAGATTGAGTTGATAATGTAAACATTTTTGCAAATTTAAAAATTAAATTACTGCTTTGGTGCACGATTATTTGTAGGAAAATAATTCACTATAGAATCAATGACTTTCATACTACTATTTGTTTATATAGCATAATGCATGTTTAAAGTCTTTGTATCGAATTGATTACATAAGATTTAAAATAGTTTATTGCATAAAATACTACTGTTAGTAGCTGTTTTTTTTTAAAAATCCTTCAGCGATTTCCCCTTTTTTCTCTCTGTTGTTATAAAATTTGGCACTCTTAATCAATTTTCATATAATTACTCTCATATCTACTGTTTGTAAATAATTTTTAATAATAATCGCTTTTTAACATTGAACATTGAACTATTCAGAACAGATGACTAAAATGTATTATTTATTATAAAAGATATGAGGTATGAAGCTTATCTTTATGCTTCTACTTATTGAATTATAGGTCGTCCCGTTCATCTCTCAAAGTCCAAAGCAGGATTCAATTCTTTGAAAAAAAGGGGATTTCTTCAGGCTTACCACAATTCATGAGTACATGCGCTTTACCACCTCTACCTCCACAACCT
>JAYMFX010222177.1:0-10600 GCA_036784945.1 Monocelis spectator | reverse complement strand
TCAGTTAAATACGCAGACACAATATTATCTAATCTGATTGAGTGAGCCAATCATAATCGAGCAATCAATCACTTCAAATCATAGGTTCAGTTAAATACGCAGACACAATATTATCTAATCTGATTGAGTGAGCCAATCATAATCGAGAAATCAATCAACTCAAATCATAGGTCAGTTAAATACGCAGACACAATATTATCTAATCTGATTTGCGCATGAGCGTGTGTACCCACCCATGTTAAATTTTATTATCTTGATTGATACTAATTTAGTACATGTTTGACTTCCCTTATAGATAACATACACTGAAGGCTCCCTGATGCAGGTCAAAGTATTCGCGCGGTGCCTGGATCCCAAGTCTCACCAGAAATTCGCCACCAATTCTTTTCATTTCACTTTCAAAACAGTGGATGATACTCCACCCAATCGAGTTATTCCTAATAGTTATGCAGGTATTATTTCCTTTTGACTATAAAAATGCATTCGATTCGTATACCCATATAATCTGCGGCGACATCGCCACGACAAAAACGGCATTTCGGCGACTGAAACTCGCCGCAAAATCGTGTGAACGTCGCTCTCTACAAAATCGCTATTCTTACACTTCAACACGCCTATTTAAAATGTGATTTTTGAACGTGATACTAAACATTAAAAAATACATTTGAAAACGGCGTATAAATGTGATTTTCGATATTCTGCGTCGAACGACAACATTTAGGCGACTGAAAATGGCGACGTCGCCTGGTTATATAGATATATGTGAGCTGTAGTTTTTTCTCAATTAACAATTTTTATTTTTATTCATTTCAGAGGCCATGCTTTACTTGGAAGGTAAACGCCATCTCCTCAAGACATTGTCTCACGACAAGCAAATTGTTTGAATGATTTTTTTTTTCACTTAATCCAAATTCTTTTTGTGATAAATATTTTTTTAGACAGTTTTCTATATCATTTTATTTTTGTTTTATTTTGTTAAATTCTTTTTTTCATAGCTGATATTCTCTGTAAAATATCAGCTATCTGTAACACTGTGTAATAATGTAATGCTAAGAGAGAAAAACATTACAATTAGACAAAGAAATATACCTAAATACTTTTGAAAATTGAAACAAAAATTTCTATCTCATTTATGAATTGTAATCATTGCCGAATAAAAGATAAGTGACGCACGAATATCAAATTCACAAATCGGAAAGATCATAGAGATCGGATATTTTGTTTGTGTCTCTCTGTTCTATAGAGTAGACACGGCCTATCTCTGCTATGTAAATTAACGGCAACCACGCTGTTAAACTCTGATTTTAACATCACTAATCAATATCGATTTTCTATTGGTTGGTGACGAAAATACTGATTTAGATAGCATACTACTGCTTAAATACGTAAGTAAACAAACAAAATATCCGATCTCTATGGGAAAGATTATTTCATTGATTGCGTAATCATAATTATTAAATTAAAATATCTAAGAGCAACTGTGATTTCACTCCCATATTGAGGGAATCCAAATCGATAACAATGCGATTGATACAATACAATGGATAATACTTATGTAGGGCTCAGAAAATACCTAATGATCTCTAACACCTAACAAAATTTTATCAATCATGAAATTTTTGTGTCTCACATAAAAAAACCTTAATATTTCCGGATAGAATAAAAACAACTAAGTATATAGTAGAATGAATAATTCAGGAATTAAATATTAATTTAGTTAATGTAAATGACAGAATGTTTCAAACAGAAAAGCGGAGTTGTTGAGGAGCTACAGAAATTGAAGGTCATATATATTAATGGAAAGTTATATCTAATAATGAAAGTCAGATAGTATAAAATCAAACAGCATGATTATAAAGAGATAAGAAAGTTGGTTATGCTACAGATATATGTATGTAGTATTATATCTCTCATAATAATGTTATGGATGAAGCTTTTCTATTTTCTATGGTCATTCATCGACAGCCACAATACAGTTTACAATAGATCAAGTTAGGATGTTCATTTTAATCTAAGGTTTTTAAATCAACTTCAAAATCTTCTTTCTTAGCACAAAATTTAGCCTTTAGTTCACCCGTACTTAGCGATTCCCAATCAGCTAGCGACTCTTTAGACGATTTTTTAATCATTTTCTGAATTGTGATGCTACTTTCAATTTGAAAAACGTTTGTATCAGTTTTAATAGATGGTTCCATTATTTCTTCAGTTTCTTTTTCCTTTACATCGATAATTTTATCGGTAGGAATTGAATCATTTGACTTCTGCTGTTTGTCATGAATCTTCTTTGGGGGTTGTGGTGGTTTGCCTTTTACTGTAGAATTTAGAGATGTTTCTTTATTATTATCCTGACTTTTATCATCATTTTCTTTCTTTGGTGGTTGTGGAGGTTTATTTGCTGAATTCTGGGGTGTTTCTTTTTGCACCTCTTCTTTCTTTGATGGTTGTGGAGGTTGATTTGTTATTTTAGAATCATTTGTAACTTTCTTTGGTGGTTGTGGTAGCTTGTTTTTTATTTTAGAATTCGAGGAGTCACTAACCTGATTTTTAGATAAATTTCCTTCTTTATTTTTATTTTTGTCGACACCCGGTTTCACCTTGGAAGGCAACGTTTTTACTGATTTACAACCCATTAACTCCTGTATGGTATGTTCCTCAATAATCCTCTTCCATTCATTCTGAATCTTTTTAGATTTAGTTTTTTTGTTTTTTAAGCCGGCGTTTGTTGTGTCGTATTTGTAAATAGCATTTGTGTTAATGCTGTTTCGCTTATTTATCCAATATTTATCAACAAAAATATTTTCGTTTGTTGTGAGATCTTTCACCATCAAAGAAAATTCATGATTCTCCTTGAGTGAATGTTGATTGTCAATCTCTTCAGCTAGATTTTGATCTTTCACCATCAATGAAAATTCACGAATCCCCTTGAGTGAATGTTTTTCAGGAATATTGTCAGTCTCTTCAGCTAGATTTTGATCTTTCACCATCAAAGAAAATTCTTGATTCTCCTTGAGTGAATGTTGATTTTCAGTCTCTTCAGGTAGATTTTGATCTTTCACCATCAAAGAAAATTCATGATTCTCCTTGAGAGAATGTTTTTCAGGAATATTGTCATTCTCTTCAGGTAGATTTTCAAGATTTTGATCTTTCATATCTATATCTGTATTATTACACTCACCATTGTTGGTTTCTGAAATTGTATGTTCAGAAAGTTTTTCATCGCCTGCGTATTTCTGTTGAAAATAATTCATTGATTCTGTGTTACTCTTTATTAAACTTGTTAGAAATTCATTTTCATGTATGACACTGTCTTGGACACTTTGTTTGACTATTTCTTCAGTTTTATAATCTACAAAAACAAAGCATTTGTTTTGATCATTCTGAGGAGGTTCTTGTTTATTAGTTTTTGTTTCAACATTTCTTTTTAATATTTTCTCATTGTTTATTTGAAATTTTGTCTTTTTATAAATGCATAAGACTAAAAGCAGTAATCCCATCACACCCATAGCAAAAACTATAAATATGACTGAGATTAGTTTTTCTTTGCTAATCATCTTTTACATGCTTGAAATGTTTCTTTTTGAAATCTAAAAATTAAAAATACACGAAAGAATAAAATGGTATTCAATTCTTGATATTTAAAATAGGTTTTAATTAACAATTCTCAAAAGTTTTAGTAATTCAAAATAATTGATTCATGTTTAACTGCAATTAAACATATCTTAATTAAATATTGAATCGGGTTATATAATCCGACGTGAAATAGAACTGTTTTGGACAATTCATTCACAAAACGGTACCTACCTACTATTCCATTACATAAACAAACGAGCCCGTTATCTAAAAATGCAATGTGGTAACTTATTAAGCACCACTATTTGAAGATGGCTATATATAAGCTATATGTCTTTTCACTATGAAATATGATCAAGAAACTAGTATTATGTGTAGAGAAGTGTATAATCAGAGTTTAAATTTGGCTCCTAGCTTGTAATCGATCATGTTAAGGTCGTCCCCCAAACCAATAAAGTCAATCTATTATCTAGATGGATAATATGTGGATTTATAACAGATTTGTGCCTGTCATCACCGCATCAATAATCAGCAAACGCATATGATTGCATGGTTAAACTTGATGAAACTTGATTCCCCTTATATTTGGAATAAAAACTCGAAAAAGTATGGAAATTTAATGAAAGTTCGATCAACAATGTGACCCATATTTTTCAAACCATTATGCATAGCATTCTATGAACATGGACTTTAGCTAAGAAAATGACCTCAGATTTGATGGTACTTAATAAACTCTACTAGAATACTTACTTCCGTAGGATAAAACGCATTTCATAATAAGATCATGCTATAAACACGGTTTTATATGATTGTCTTCCACAAATCGTCCAAAATCATTAAAACAATGATGATCTGAACAATTCATTGTCAAGAAATAAAAGATGATGATCTTTCATAAAATTCACTTAATTGAAGAAAAATGACTGAACTGATCTTATTAACCCAGAGGTCAACTATATATACATAAGTGGCCTCTGGTTAAATAGCCTTTATGATTAAGCCATAAAGTCATTCGACAGTCATTTTTAGCGTTCTGACTAATGATATAAATCTTAGCAGCTGTCAATTCTAGTGGTGACAATTGCCTTTTCTGCAAAAATAAAACATTTTCTGCTATTATACTACTTCGATAATTTTTACTTTACTACTGAGAAGTAATGATCACGTTTTTTATAGGTTATTTTCATTAAAAAGGTTTTCCAGGAATGCATTTCAGTAATTCTACATACTTTGATCCTTAATCAAGTGCACAATAGTTTAGATTATAGCAAAATGATGAATATGATAAGTATCTATCTCATAGTATCTATGTATATCATTCAGCAACTCTCATTATCAAGCACAATCATACATAAACTCACCAACAGTATGTATCCACTTATAAAGATCAATCCGATTTAAAATACTCACTGTTAATTCACTCTCGATAGATCTATTTTCAACATATAGTTTCAACTGTATACAGTTTAGTACAGTTATTATGAATATCAATAATCAAAGTCTCTCACAAAATATTTCTATTGATTTTCACCGAGGAAACCGTTAATGTAATCCTCCAATTCTATAGAAATTTAACACGCCCTTGGATACGGCAATGGTATTAGGTAAAGGTATTGGCCGTTAAAGTGACACCCACCAGTTCTATAAAAATTTAATCCGCCCTTCGATACGGCCCTATCTCTGCAATGATATGATGTATCCAAGGGCGGATTAACAAATAAAATTCCATAGAATTCGAGGGTTACTTTAACATTCCATTCTATAGAAATTTAATACACGCAGCATCCGATTTCTATGATACGCAGTTATTAACATGATTTTGATTTTTTAAATTTGATTATAAGTCTATAAAATAATATCATTTTATATCAGATATACCTAAAATGAATCAAATATTAAAAAATCTCCACCATAATACATGATACATAATGTTCTTTAATTATATTATTGACCTCTAATTCCGGGTTCTATTTTAATGTTTTCTGCATTTTTACGAACATTCATTTTAGCTGTGACATACCTAATTTTGTTTAAATTGTTCTTTGAATATATATACGGCTACCTATACCTATATACGGTAGAATTCAAATTTCTGGTTACATGCGCAATCAAATTACAATACACCTTCTAAAAATTGTCTCAATTCATTAATTTATCCGAGGACATGTCGAGTAGGTACCTACTAGAGTTACTGCAGTAAAACTATTTACATACCATAGTCCCATCGAATGAGATTTTACTGTTTGTTCTATTGAATTTTAGATTTGTAAAATTTCTCCAAATAGTGATCGATATTTTTTTATTGTTTACAATCAAACTACTTTACCGACCACACAAGACTTTACTTACTATAGACTTCAAAGACTTTCAGTTAATACAAATTAACGAATTTTGGTGCATTCAAAAATCTGCACTTGGTCCCTTCTGCTTTCTCCATCCTAATATCTGACCCGCCATCCAGAAAATCGAATTGTGAAGTATGCAGACGATATTACCTATATTATTTTTCCTAAGATTAATAGGCTGATAAGCAAATAATCCTAAACTCAATATTAACAAATTCAAAGAAATCGTTTTCAGGTACCTAATCAAGATGTAATATCGAAATTGTGAATATCCCTCGGTAAATACAATGAATATTTTGTGTATAAATTTCGACTCCAACCAAAAGGCCTCAAGCGATTATGAAAATGAGTTTCATAAGAACCCTTAGAAATAAAGGACTAGTCCTTTAGTACTGCGCCAAGAAGAAGTAAATATGATCTTTAATGCACTCTGATGTTGTCCCGTCAACTTGACAAATGCATCACAAAGAAGAATGGCGGAAAGTCTCAAGATAAATTACGACTCGAATCATTCTTATATATCCAAGGACAACCTTGAAATTTTAGGTTACGATCCAAACATTTTAAAGAAGACTGAATAAATTGCGATCTTTATTAAAAAGAAATGAAATGAATATGAAAAGATACTTTTCAAGGCTAAAAATAATCATTTATTTTATTATAATATTTGTTATTGTGTGAGTAGAGATAAGTTCTGCTAATAATCCCTGAATAAGTTATATATATATATATATATGTACGTATGTGTATGTAAAATTATGTAGAAGCATATAGTTATTGGTCTAATTCTCCACCGACAATATAGCCCTTTGAGCGCACAACCGCTCGACTTTTTAATGTGATTAGATAGCGCACCGCCCAAGGAGCTTTCCAGTCACAATTGCCACATTCGGGACAGAATTCTTCACGAATTATCTTCTTCAAATTATTCGCAGAAAGAATTTCTAAATAACAATTAATAATAATAATAGATAATAGGTAATTTAGAGAATTTCAAAAGAAGGAAAGTTTAGGGAAGAGTTCGAATTTTATGAATGCTAAATGGTATATGCATATGAATTTGTGAGGTATTACGATTTATTTAAAATACGATGCATTTTCCAAAATGTGTTTCTCTCTGTAGCATGTTTTTCAGATTTAGTTAGCTCTGTGAAGTTCTATAGATAAACCGATACTTAAATTATAAAAGGATATTCCTAATTATACTCTTAATCATTTACCAAACTAAAGGGTCGATATACCAGTCAGTAGATACAATCTTATCAATTTGATTAAATCAAGAACTTTAGAGCCCTTGAATATATTCACATGATATGTAGCTAACACTTATCTATAATTGTGATGCTCTATCATTCTTGATTCTCACCAGATAATATTAAGTATTTTCACCTCACTAAAAAATACATTAGAGTCCACTACTGTTTCACTTGATAAATTTAAGATAAACTATAGGTTGCCCTTTTATAATACTTATAGTGACTTCTTTAATAGTATTGAAAGTTATTTTTATTTTAAAAGATTAATCATATCGATGGACTTTATCATCAATCACTTCATGAGCAAGTTGATATCATTTATATCATAATATACAAATTCAAGTTGTGATTCAAACTTACTGAAATGCATATTATGTCTATCCTATAGTATGCAAATTATATCACCAATACTTACCACACATATCATTGTGAGTATGTAATTGAATCCCCCTATCTTTTGCAAAAGCATTAAGGTCTGGTGGCATTGCAGTGGAAAAGGCCAGATTTACTTGATTGATTTGAGGCTGAAGCTAAAATTACGTACAAATATTGTAACTATGTGTAACTTGCAGTCTGACATGGCTCTATCAATAATCAATTCATCTAATAAATCTGCCAGAAGTATTTCAAAGTCACATCAATAAAAAATACATTATGCTACAATAGTAGCTTACATGCACTAAATTGAGGAGTTTCTTCAGTTGCTCACAACTAAAATCACTGACACCAAGTCGGAGTATTTTATCATCCCAGAGAAGTATTTCAAGCATACTCCAAATAGGTCTGATTTTATCACCAGTAACGAGATCTCTCTCAAGCTCATCAGGCGGAAATGCAATAATCAAAGTTTCTATATAGTCCATTCGAGCAAATTCCAAAGCTAGTAAGAATATTAGATAATAGCTCTCAATCAATATAAAATAGTATATATTTAAGAAGAATATGCCAGAAAACTGACTCTTTAAAATTGCTGTTCGAATATGTTCTGGATCCATTGTTTTCAGATAAACTTTTGCTAGTATAAAAATTGGTAATTGAGATTAGATTACAATCAGAATTAATAAAAAAGTATAACAGAATATTTCTAACCTGTTAATCTTAAGTCAGCAACCTCACATGCCTTGGGAATATCCTTGTGGAAAGGACACTCAATGAAAAGACGATCCTTGAAAATTTTATTATATTCCTAAAAACAAAATAAGATCAAATGTCATCATTCAGACATTTTCTCTTTTTCTTACTATTTTTGTTGACTTACATAGGTCATACTTTAATGTCAAGATAAATTTTAATCATTATCTATTAATTTATTTATTACAGATCATGTCAGATGGCTATAATTTAGTTAAACATATATTTGATATAATGGAATTCCAAATTGATCATACCGAAGGATTGTTTTCATTATAATTTTTTCTAAAACACCTTACAAGATGTCTCAAGCAATTATATAGCTGAAATAAATAATTGATATATTTTTAGAAAAATGTGATAACAATTTATGATTAGTTGCATGAATGAAATAGCTATTTTACCTCATGCTGCTAATATAATTATTAAAATGTAATACTGACAGCATATGAAATATTAATGAAGTAGATTTACAATAATACAATATGATAGAAATAGTTTCTGAATTACATAACATTAATTTTAGGAACTCTTAATTTTGTAAACTTTTTTTATATAAATCAGATGTAAAAATATAAACAGAAAACTTCTAAGAACCTAAAATCTATACATCTAAACTTAAAGTTGTATAAATCTAAAATTAATACAAAACATTATTATCAACATACATAGAATTTGCCTTCAATTAATCTAATTTGTCTTAATGTACAACTTTGATTGATAAACTACATTAGGCTAGAGTTTATTAAATTAAAATTCTACTATCATTTATATTCAAATTGAATCAATTTTATTGCTAATACCTCTTGAGTAGAATTATATCTTGTATTTTTCTTGACAGAATCCCAATGAATAACATTTCCTGTATGAAAAAATAGTAATGAAAAGGGATGAACTTTAAAACAACTTTTATTGACTTGATCATTATTTTTATTAATTTCAAAATGGGAAGGATTCTCTTCTGTGTCAATTACACATTCAGCTTTTTCAAAATTCACAGTTTGCTCCAAAGAATTTTGTTGTGGTATTTCTAAAGGTGCAGCACAAATATCTGGACTAGAAGTCTTTGGATTTAATGAAGTGTTATCCAAATTTTCAGGTAGCTCTTCTTCCATTCTCTATAATTTACTTTTTAATTTCAGATATGAAGTGAGCGCTATTTTCGTGGTACTATGAAGAATAAAATTAAATTAGTGATAAAAACAAAATAGAGACATTTGAAAATCTTGATCATTTGTGTTATGCGAAAAAATGTTTGCCGAAAATTGCAATTTTTTAATAAAAAAGAATAATGAAGCTCATTCGAAAGTTAGGATTTCAGAAGTATTTACATATACTATTACCAATTTTGTTGTTAATTAATTCATATATGTAGTTGTTTAAAATGTCTGAATAAATTAGTTATAATCTAGATTCCAAATAATAGATTTTGCAGATTACTAATTTTTATATTAATCTGTTATTTTTATAAAGATATTCATATTTAGAGAATAAAGTTTGCAATCTGACTTAGCGAAGTTGCAAGTCACATAAAGCGTTTTTGCAACTTTAAATTAAAAATACTTCTGCAAAAACTTAAGTATAAAAAGGTATGAAAAAACACTTTGCGAGGTATAAACAGATAATATAATTAGGGGTTTGGTTCCACGTAACCGGATTAATAATTTGGAGTGAGTTGAGTTAATTTCTCGGTTACAAATGAGAATAAGGAATGTGGTAAACGTTTTGCTTTATTACCTACCTTTTTCAATACCAAAGTTAGTTTGCAAGATACAATGGGTTAATAAATAGTGTGCGAAATGGTTAAGACAGTATTTCTGAAAGTATTAAAAAAACAAAAATAGATATAAATTAAATTAATGAGTCAAATTCATCAAATTGCAGGCCTGTATTTGTTTGATGTGCCTTATAAGGATTCGATCGATTTGTAGAATCTTCCAGTATATGTCTATGGTTGTTGTTCTGAGAAGTGAGTTTGTTTTTACAGCGCTAAAGATATTTCCATGGCGGTGTTCTTGGATACGTTGGCTCATCATCCTCACGTACTCTGATTGGCAGAGGTTGCATGATATTTCATAGATTAGAATATTCTTGCAGCATAGATTAATGGGTGATAAAGCTAATAAGGCGAAACGTTTACTACATTCCTTATTCTCATTGTAACCGAGAAATTAACTCAGCTCAACTCCAAATAAAGATCAAGTAAAATGAGATTATATCTCAGAGGCGACGGAAGCTATTTATGTTTGCCGCGGCTATCTGTACAAAAAGGGCAAATATGGGTGTCCCTGAATAAGT
>JAYMFX010222166.1:0-10601 GCA_036784945.1 Monocelis spectator | reverse complement strand
AGCTGAATCAGATGGATATCTCTGTTTCAATTAAAGCTGAATCAGATGGATATCTCTGTTTCAATTATAGCTGAATCAGATGGATATCTATGTTTCAATTATAGCTGAATCAGATGGATATCTCTGTTTCAATTATAGCTGAATCAGATGGATATGCGTACATCACTGAAAATAACAATAAAAAAAATAAATTGCTCATAGAACTTGATCCCGAATATTTGCTGCTTCATCTAAGCCAAACATCTATCATCTCTACATACTAATTATGATAATGTGAATGAATCAATCAAAATTAAAAGCCGAAAGTTCCGTTACACAATATTAGGCAACAATTATCACTGACAGACAGACAGACAGACAATAGTTAATTCAGGTCCCGCATTTAGAAATGAGCTCATCACAAATTTTCGTCAGTTCTTTGTTCTCGGATATCTAAAAACACAAATCAATAAATCAACGAATTAATTATTCATCAACCCCCAAAACAACAATAGCTAATTGTTTACCAACCAAATTTTCTATAAAACAATGTGAGTGAGCTCAACACTGCTAGCCAGCACTCACATGTTCATACAACATGAGAGAGAGAAAGAGAGAGTGAGAGTGAGGGAGAGAGAGTGACAGAGACAGAGACAGAGAGAGAAAGAAAGAGAGAGAAAGAGGGTGAGAGAGAGAAAGAGAAGCAAGACCAGCTGCAGGGAATAATGCCAAAAAGGATTTGTGGCTCATCAGGCATGTAGTCATAGAGATGCTGTCAACAGTATCCAGATCGGACATGTAGTCATGGAGATCATCAAATGCTAACATCTGTGAACACATTAATAACGTCATGAATTTAAGGAAATTATGAAGATCATCTATGTGTATTATCATATAATCATGATAATCGCATTCAATTGATCACTCTCAATCAACATGAATTAGATGATGATGACAGTCATCTGTATTTTTATTATTACGGCATCAGTTTAAATCACAAAGTTCCATTTACAGGTAGAGAGATCACTCATTAACTCGCGCAATCATAAGAATACAGCGCTGACTGAAATCAAAGCATTCGAATTCAAAGCAAAGGCTCGAGTATGAGATAGGACGAGGCTATCTTTGGATCGAGTTAGCTTTGATATGAACTGAACTGGGCTTTGATTCGAGGATAGTTTTAGCAAGAGTATGAGATAGGACGAGGCTATCTTTGGATCGAGTTAGCTTTGATATGAATTGAACTGGGCTTTGATTCGAGGATAGTTTTAACCAAGATAATTGGTACCAAAAGCTAACTCAAGTCGAAACTATCCTCGTGACATAAAATCTTCGGGGCAAAGGAGAGATTATCTTGAACTATGCCGTTTTTCAGCATCGCTGTTCTAAGGAATCCTTATTCATATTATTCTACTTATCAGTAGTATCTATAAATATAAGAATTATAGAAATAATCCGTGAATCCTCTCACTTTCTGTTGCAATTGCGAGTCAATACTGTTGATTTGTATTTCGCTTCGCTTTAAGGCAGCTTGTAATTTCAACAGTTCTGCTTCTTTAGAACGCTTTAACGATTCTATTTCATCATGAGAACTGAACAAATCAATCAATTCAATACAGTCTCGAATGAAAGAACAAAATCGATATTATTCAACAAATTAAACCAAATGATTAAATTTAAAGGTTTTTTTACGCTTTCAATTTTTCCTCCGCTTTTTCCTTTAGAGTTTGATATTTCTCCTCCTGCAAAGTCAACTTTTGCTTGGACTTCTCAATACACTGCTTCAATGTATCTTCATTCTAAAAGCAATAGATTTATTCATTCAATCAATCAATCATCACACAACCAGTCCCTAAATCACACAAATAGTTCCGGCTCACGGCAAACTCACGGCTTTGAAAGAGTCGATTATCGCCTTTGATTTCTCGAATCTTCTATGCAGATCACCAAAGGCTTTCTCCACGGTGGACAGATCCTGCATCGCCTGATCCCTCTCGACTGACAGTTCAGAGATGGTGGCATCAGTCAGGACCTGCGCTCGCTGCTTCTCATCCATGATTTGTTGAAGAGTACGCTCAAATTCGACGATACACCGTCTGTTTGATAAAGTTGCAATCAATAAATGAAAAATCAGCATTTCATCATTTCTTCCTATCCCGATCTGAATATTTAGATTGTGACGTCATGACGTCATCCATAATGATTAGAGTATCAATCAGTGACGTCATCCATAATGATTAGAGTATCAATCAGTGTCGTCATCCATAATGATTAGAGTATCAATCAGTGACGTCATCCATAATGATTAGAGTATCAGTCAGGACGTCATCCATAATGATTAGAGTATTAATCAGTGACGTCATCCATAATGGTTAGATTATCAATCAGTGACGTCATCCACAATGATTAGAGTATCAATCAGTGACGTCATCCATAATGATTAGAGTATCAATCAGTGACGTCATCCATAATGGTTAGATTATTAATCAGTGACGTCATCCACAATGATTAGAGTATCAATCAGTGACGTCATCCATAATGATTAGAGTATCAGTCAGGACGTCATCCATAATGGTTAGACTATCAATTAGTGACGTCATCAATCATTTGTCGTGATTTGTTAAATATATTAAATAGTTATTCAAATTTTGATTAAATTTCCAAATTAACTGACACAGAGAAATGAATAGTGGGTTGGACTATTGATTTATCGGGGTGCAATACTGTTACTAAAAATAGAATTTACGGCTAAATTTTGGCTTTCCTATGGAAATGCATTGGAAATTGCTTAACTTTGAGAAAGAATCATTCAAAAACTGTAGCAGATATCAACAAGCGCTTCTTAGTTTATCTGGAAGAACGTAAAAAGCTGTACAAGATCGTGCTTGAATAGAAATAAATCACTATTCGAAAATGTTCCATTTCAGATATTGATGAATTACCCGGTAATTCTAGCAGTAAATTAAATTCCTGGAATTTCCAAATTTATAAAAATGAATTCTTGGAATTTCCAAATTTATAAAAATAAATTCTTGGAAGTTCAAATTTATAAAAATAAATTATTGGAAGTTCCAAATTTATAAAAATAAATTCTTAGATTTCCCAAATTAATCACTGTGAAAGCCCAAATATGGCGTCGTATATTAATCTGAACCAGATAAACAAAATTAAACGAAATTATTGAGTTAGTACTCACTTCATATCGCTAACACTACTCTTGTAGTTTTCATTTTCTTTACGTAGTTTTAATATTTCTAATTGCGCTTCGGGAGATAGGTTTTTGATTTGGACAGTTGGATTTGGAACAATCGAGGTGGTTTTCTGTGAAAAATTATTGTCTTTAGGAGCTCCTTCCACTGACGGCTGTGATTCCTTTGAAGGAGTGGGATTTCTCATGGTGGGAGTATGCGAATCGGATTTCGTGGACTTTACAGCAGTCGTAGTAACGGGAGGTGAAGTATCCTGCAGTCATAATTACAAAGAAATTGTGAATTAATATCGATTTCAAAAAAGTGGAAAACCCATCATTTTCCTCTTCAAATCTGTGCCCTTTGAGAAATAGGAATGAATGATCTGCTATCATCATTACAAAAAGCTGATCAGTATCCAAATAGGTACTTATGTTTTATGAACAATGAGAACAAGGTATGCATCTCAGCGGAAGTATAAAGACGATTGCACTTAAACACAGATAGACAGATAGACAGATTGATTGCTCGATAATCGTGAGAATGTATCGATCAACATCATTATCAAATGATTCATTGTTGATTCACAATATGTAGTTGTGAATACTGAAATGAAATGAAAAACAAATCACTCTCACCACATCAGAGTCTGAATCTGATTTATTCTTATTCATGACTTTCGCTTGAGAAGGATTCACTCTACAATTGGACGCACAATATATTGCAATGCATGTAATATTAAAAGACAGGCAAACGCGCAAACAAAATCTAACATCACTTACAGCTTGGAGGTAGCATTTATTTGAGCTAAAATATAAATAATTAATTAAAGATGATGGTAGAAACTAATGGCCAAATCGATATTCAAATTATTTAAACAAAGCTTAAACCAACCATCGGCGTTAAAATCTGGTAGAGTTTGATTTGGATCGGCATCTTCATAATTTGTGTGTGGCTTACTTAAACGTTTTAATTTTTCGAAGTTTTCCTGCATAGACGTTTCAATTTTCTTTTTTTCTTCCATCTTTGTCAGATTGGATGATAAACTGTTGGAAATTGTTGCATTTTCTGAACGGTCTAATTGTTTAGCCTTTACCCGCAGATTGGGAGCAAAAGTTGATACGGTTGATTTAATTTCAATTGGATTAGTGTTTTCATCTATAGCATTCCAATCGATTTTATAACCACCACCCCCACCTGCTGGGAGATCATCCATTAGGTAGAATCTATAAAATGAAAATACTTAAAAGTTGAAATTACAAACTGCTAAAACTATTTAAATCTTTTTATGATCATGCATATTTATTGAATGCTTTTTTGTTTTAGATTTTAAAACACCAAGCTTGATAAATTCAGTCAAATAATATTATGTTAAATTCAAACATCTAAAAAATTGGTAAACTGTCACACTGAGCTTTGATCAGTATATCAAATATTGTCTTCAGTTGAAGCAGATGCTCTCAATCATCTTTTGAAGAGGACAGTTGTTTCATTTTTTCACAATCCCTTTTGAATGGCCCGACTATTCCAAATCAGAATAATTACTGCTGACCAAGTCTCACAAGGCATTCTTGACCTAGCCTAGGAAGATTGTGGTGACTATAGTCCAATCATATAGAGCCAGAACAAGCAATTGTAGAAGATAATGAATAATCCAGTGAAGATAAGCAAACTCATCCTGCAGAAGAGGATGTGCCACCTTGACAAAGAAAGAGAACAAGATGGGATTTGATCCAACTAGCTGATAATAGGAGAGGCCCTCAGGAACAGCAGAATGTCTTTAAAGAAAAAAGTGGTCCTACACTAGTTTGCAATAAAACTGAACCCCCTGGATAGAAAAATCAGTAAAAAGCAAGCATTGTATCCAGGAGATAATTGTTTTTTACTGATTTTGCTTTAATTTTTACTTATTATATAGTAAATTAAACTCTGGTCAAATTTATTTAAATAATCAGCAGCCTGTTGCATAAAACTATAAGAGTGGCATTAAGTTGAGAAATTATGAAAGAACTGGATTGCATAAAGTAAATCAATCTAAAATTATTGATTTTTTATAATTTCATTCTCTTACTGCAACAAGGTAAGTAGTTTAATTTTTCTTGATTATGAATTTTCAAATTATAAGCATTCTTAAATCCATATGATTTTATTCACAGCATTCAACATATTGTAATTTATTGTCATCTTGTAAACAAATAACTTTGAGATTTATTGGTGTCTGCCATGGTATTCAAAAATATATGATGGTAATTTATCTCATAACTAAAAATGCTTTATAGGTTTTGAAAGGACTTTTTTAGATATACTTTAATTTTAGTCTTGAAAAATATTTAAAAAAATGATAAATTAATTTTTATTGACTTATTGCTATTAATGACTATTTGTTATTTAGGATTAGCATCCTATTTGCATTAGGATGAAAATATTTAAAATGTGTTCTATAAATTATACAGAAATGCATGCACAGACCGAAATATTATAGAACATTTCGTTAATAAATCATGTGATTATCTAAGCAAAATAAACATACGTAGAATATTTTCCGAAGGAATTTGAATGAGTAAAAGCTTGAAAGTTATTGATATTTAAAACAAAACAAAAAAATATTTAAAGTCTTAGGGCTTTTTCGGTTTAATAATTTTGCAACCCAAATGGATTTTTAACGATATTTTTTCACATTTTGAGCGATCCGATTGGACGTAAATAAATTTCATTTACTGTTTTTTTATTACGATTTTAAACAAAGGATTACAGTCTTTACGTCCAATCAGATCGCTCAAAAAAGTAAGAAATCGTAAGAAATCCATTCAAGTTGCAAAATTATTAAACCGAAAAGGCCCTTCGGTGAACTCCTTTACATATATTCAATTTTGTCAATTTAATTTAGATAGGAGTTTCCAATTTATGGCTTTAAATCTGGACCAAGTAATCGTGTACCAAGTTGGAGTAGATCCAGTTTTATCACAAGATTCAATATGGATTTTTTGTTGTTTCTGTACACTTTCCCATGTTCAAATAAATTCTTTTGCTGAGTACACCTTGCTTTTATATTGATCTTTTACTGAAATAATCCCTTATTTGACAGTTTATTTTGAGGATAATGTCATTCTCATTCTCTCATTAAATTTTGTTTTTCTATTTTTTCATGAAATATAAACCTGAATCAGGGAATATTTTACAATGCAAGTTTTTAACTTTTTTAACAATAGAAGTAAAACGTAGCAAACTAAAAGCTATATTTCTTGAATGATGTACTATAATAAGATACCGATACTAATATAGAGTCTAACATCTCATCTAACAAAATAAGTAATGGTTATCACATCAAATGAGTGCATATAAATAGATACCCGAGTAAAAAGCCTTTTGGACTTACAAAGTTCTTGTAGCTGAATCAAATTGAGATTCCGTAACTATGTTCTAAGTTATTACTTGATAAGTTTAGGCTTTTTACTCGGATAATAATAATTAAAAATGAAATGTTTAAAATAACAAGTTATGCATGTGAGTTAGTATAACAATAAATACATATTTATATGTATGTACTTTAAATGCTTCTCTGATAAACAAGTGTTTTATACGTCTTTTGTAGATTATATATTTTAGAATATCAAATTATTTTTTCTAATGTCAATTCTGTAACCTAAATTTGTGGACATTACTGGATACACAGAGATGAAACTATAACAAACAAATAAAGGTTAAATTCTTTTACAAGGTATGCACCTACTAGGCAATTAATTCTTTTATTTAACAACTTTTTGTTTTTCCCTGATCAAATAAATCTCGAATTATTCGCTCAATGGATATGTTGCCGACTGTCTTGTTGAAAAAGAACTTCTGAACAACACTCGCATTGATAGCCCTGATGTTTACGAGAATCAATAAGATTCTCCCAAATCTTGTCACGTGACGGGGATACGTGTGACGAATGTATTCACTGAGTAAGAGTTGGGCCTGATCCTGAATGCCTTCAACGATCGACTTGGATTTCAATTGAGACACACCTATTTGTAAAATAGATTTAAACCATGCATAGAAATTACGCGCAAAACTTCATTACCAAGGAATTACAATTATAGGAAATTTACTTGATTTAAACAAAGCGATGCATTTTAAGCATGCAAACTCTGTCATGTCAAGATTTGTGTCTAGAATCTGGCGCATCAGCTGACGCAATTGCATAACTTCTCTTTGAAAGACCGAGTCGCCTTTGAGATCATTATAATGTTCCTCGGCCAAATTGGAACTCATCCATTGAGTCTGGGTTAACGATAAGAGGAATACATCGCTCCAAGCTTCATCCAATAGACACATCTAATAATTTCAAGAAATTATTTGTATTTCATCAAATCTTTATTGATTTATTGATTTTTAAAGATATTATTGATTTGTATGAATGTAAAATCTAGTCATACTAATTGCAGGTTAGCCTGAATATCAATTATCAATAGTAATTGAATATTAGGTATCAATTGTAATTAATTATCAATTATATCAATAGTAATCAATTACCAATTATCAATATCAATTATCAATAGTAGTAATTAATTATCAATTATCAATAGTAATTAATTATCAATTATCAATATCAATTCTCAATAGTAATTAATTATCAATTATCAATATCAATTCTCAATAGTAATTAATTCTCAATTCTCAATATCAATTCTCAATAGTAATTAATTATCAATATCAATTATCAATAGTAGTAATTAATTATCAATTATCAATAGTAATTAACTATCAATGATTAATATCAATAGTAATTAATTATCAATATCAATTATCAATAGTAGTAATTAATTATCAATTATCAATAGTAATTATATATCAATTATCAATATCAATTATCAATAGTAATTATATATCAATTATCAATATCAATTATCAATAGTAATTATGTATCAATTATCAATTATCAATAGTTGATCAATAGTAATTAATTATCAATTATAAATTATCAATAGTAATTAATTATTAATTATCAATATCAATAGTAATTAATTATCAATTATCAATAGTAATTAACTATCAATTACTAATATCAATAGTAATTAATTATCAATATCAATTATCAATAGTAATTATATATCAATTATCAATATCAATTATCAATAGTAATTAATTATCAATTATCAATTATCAATAGTAATTATATATCAATTATCAATAGTTGATCAATAATAATTAACTATCAATTATCAATATCAATAGTAATTAATTATCAATTATCAATAGTAATTGAATATTAAGTATCAATTGTAATTAATTATCAATTATATCAACAGTAATTGATAATCAATTGATAATCAATTACCAATTATCAATAGTAACTGAATATTTTCCTCACTTGGTCCTGTTTACTCAACATCATAAATGCGGGAACGCTTTTAATCCATGATATTGTGGCGAATAGAACCCTGGCCGATATCTCACTCAGATTGGATTCGAAGCTTTTCATGAGATTAGTTTGATTATTGGGGAGGCTCCACATCATTGAAATATTTTCTTTTGGTCTGGAATCACTGCTTGTGCTTGGAGTGGGAAAGTTGATGAGGCTGCTCTCTGAAATAAAAAGATCGTTTAAATTATTCTAAAAATAAAATAGTTTTCATCCTCTTTTAGGAAAGTTGAAAGCAAAACATTATACATATCCTACTATGAATATTCATTTCATGGAAGGGTGGGCGATAGTAGAAGCTCATTCTCTCTTGCGGTGGCCGAACTGAAGTGCTTATTGTGATTGGTGAGCGAGGAGAGATGAGATTGAGATTTGGGACGTATGATGTTGCGCTGGACTGGCTCTCGAATGATCTGGAGTTGCTCATTGGAAATGGTGATGACAGAGCCAATGTAATCGGTGGTAAACGTTCGGAGACTCTTCCTGATTCGCTGCTGACTTCCGGCATTTTAGAGGACGTGGGAGTCAAATAGGATGACAATGAGTCGGAAACAAGGGAATGTGCTTGCGACTGGGGGATGAAATTTGGCCTGCTTGAGTAGTCGTTGGTTGGTTTGATTTTGGGTTTACGAGGACCTCGTTCATGTTGTACAGCTGGGATAGCAAAACAAAATGAAAATATATAGCAAAAAGCAGAATAAAAGAGTGTAGGAGAAGAAGGAAGAGGTGAGAGAGGAGAGAGGAGAAGGAAAAGAAGGGAGGAGAGATTAGAAGGAAAAAAGGAAAGCGTAAATGAAAGTAGAAAGGATAAAAGAGAAGGAGAAAGAAGGGATGGATAAGAAGAGGAGAAAGCGAAGGAAACAGACGGGAGGGAGAAGAGGAGCAGAAAAGAGAAAAAAGAAGAAAAAGAAGAAATATGTGAGAGAAAGGAGATAGGAGAAGGGAAAAGGGAGAAGAGAGGGAGAAGAGCAAGAGAAAGGAGAATAAAAAGAAGGGAAGGAGAAGAGGAGAAAAAAGGAGACGAAACGAATGAAGGAGTAAGAGAGGGGAGAAAGGAGAAAAGAGAAGTAAAATGAAGGAATATGTGAGAGAAAGGAGCATTAGGAAAGAAAAATGGATATGAGGAAGAGAAAGGAGAAGAAAAAGAATGGAGGGAGAAAAGGAGGAGAAAGAAGAAAGAACAAGAAGAAAGTGGTTTATGAATACGGTTGTGAAATGAATTAATGAACCAGAAAATATTGTAATTAAAATGCGAAATATGTAGTTTACAATGAGAGTACAATTAGATAGGAATACAGCGCTGGCTGAAATCAGCATTAGATGCCAATCAGCCAATGAAATCAGCATAAATATCAATCAGCCAATAAAATCAGCCAATATATGAAACCACTCAGTGGACAAGTAGAGAGCTCATTCACTAACTCGCGCTATATTAAGAATCAACGCTGACTGAATCAGCCAATGAAATCAAAGTATTTTCATTCTACTATATGATGCAAGTAATGTAAATAAACTCTTAAGAAAGTATTTGTACAAATTATTTTACCATCTTTATTCATGTGAGCTTCGAAGCATTTTTTGAGACGACAGGCTCTGCATTGATTTCTATGCGTTTTATCTATGGGGCAACGGCCTTTCATGTCCTTATGCGCTTTGCACGTGTAGATGCGACCTTTATGGATACTGCGCTTGAAGAATCCCGAACAGCCTGTTTAAATGAATTGCGCAATTATTATTAGTATGGCGCATAATAAATAAGATGGAACAGAAATGGAATTGAAATGCAACTGCAGCTTACCATCACAACTATAAATGCCATAGTGCTTTCCTGAGGATCTATCTCCACAAACATGACAAGGAATATCCAATAGGCGGTCACCTATAAAGTAGTAAGGGAGAAAATATCTTACTGTTGTTAACAGCACTACAATGAAATTAACACATTGTAGAAAATTCTATGAGTATAACATTATCACACAGGCATCACTCAGATTCCATCACTCAGTTCTCATCACATCACTCAAATTCCA
>JAYMFX010222155.1:0-10604 GCA_036784945.1 Monocelis spectator | reverse complement strand
CTCTGCAATGATATGATGTATCTAAGGGCGGATTAACAAACAAAATTCCATAGAATTCGAGGGTTACTTTAACGGTCGATTGCAGTGTTTCCTAAACTGATGTAGAGAGTGAAAACCATAGATTTGTAAAGATATTTCGTAATGCAATACGCTTGTAAATTCCGGGTCAAATTCTATGGAAATACACACCCTTAACAACCCTACAATTACCGATAAGGGGAGTGTCTAAGGGTGTTTTAAACAAAATCTATGGGAGTTTACAAGCGTACATTATACTCTATGGTACATATATGGACCGTTAAAGTAACCTTCGAATTCTATTGAAATTTAGACTGCCCTTGGATACTACATAATCTCTGTATGCTCTTCGTATCCAAGGGAAGTCTTTTCCCAGAGAATGGACCGTTAAAGTGACCCTCGAATTCTATGGAATTTTATTTGTCAATACGCTCTTAGATACCTAATATCATGGCAGAGATAGGACGGTATCGAAGGGCGTGCTGAATTTCCATAGAATTACTTTAAAGATCTGTTGCGCATTTTACGCTATAATAGATAGTACGATATTTTAATTAATATCTCGATATCGATGATTACGACAGGATATTTGAATTTGAAAATATACTGTCGCCATAGTAATCTTTATTAATTTGGAGTAAGAAAAGTAGACAGCATTCTTCAACAAAAAATGAATTCAATACAAAAAATGCCGGAAACTCAAAATAGGATTTGTCGATTCTACAATTCGAAAGGATGTAGAAATGCAGAAAACTGTGAATATGTTCATGCAGCAAATACTAAACCACCCTGCAAGTATTACATGTAAGATTATATGAATGTGTATATTCAATAAATATATAATAAATATAAGCATTTATTTCAGATAAGTACCAATATTTAAAGTTTTGAATTGCCCAAGCAAAATTTAATATTTATTTAATAAGAAAAATGACATATTCAATAAATTTTATAAGCACATGATTACCACCTTCTTTTTCTTATTTATAAATATGTATCTAGTTATTAAATTGACACCATATAGATACTCTCTGTTTTCAAACAACGTAAAATTTCAACCATAAACATTATCTAATTATGAATTATTTAAGCAAGTCTGTTTAGTTCTGAGTTAAAGAATCCTTTTTGGATTATAGGTCTTCATCTGGCTGCCGATATGGGGAAATTTGTGATTTTTCTCATGACATTGAGAGGGCATTCAACAATGAATTAAATAACTTTGGAGAATATAAAGAGAGGAAAAAGATGGTGAGTAAAATAAATGATTATTATGATAATGATTAATCAATTATAACACAAAGAGACGTCAGATTAAAATAAAATAAATTGGTTTCCACATCAATAGTCTTATTTAATTGAACTGAATTGAAATAAGCACGAAATTTTCCGTTTGTTTGAATCTCGTTGAATCTCGTTCAGTGTTAAATGAATCGAAACTGAAAGTAAATTATATTATTGAATAATTACTTCCATAAAACAAATGTTTCAGTTTCAAAATCTGATAAAATACGAGAAATTACTAATTCCATAATTTCAAAAACTCGTATAAACTACAAAAACTAAATTTTAAAACTTTCATTTTTTATCTTTTTTCTTATCTTTCGCTTATAAGGAATACAAAGAAAACATGGAGCCCAATGAATTAACGGGGACAAATAACAACAATATGGAACACATCACTGGCACTAACAATAGCAATATCCTCGTCAGTTCCAATAACTCTGAAATCTGCTCTAGTCATGAAATAAGAGAACCGAAAGAAAACGAGCTGCAGTGTGGTAAACCTAATAATTAATAATTTTACAAATATATAGACGCATTTTAATATAAATTTATAAATTCGACTATCAAACTATTGCAGGAACTTGTAAAAAGATTTTACCTCGAGGTAACTCAACTGACAGCTATTGTACGGTATTGCGCGATCATTATCTCGAAAGCTTTCTTGAGAAAGAGGGTGAACATATCAAAATGGTGAAAATGCGCGCTGCACTAGATATCGGACAAATGTATTGGTGCAAAAGTTGTATTCTAATATTTGAGAAGCCATGGTCGTTATTTCAGCATGTTGCTGACAAAGCTAAAGGCATTAAAGTTCAAAAATGGGATAAGAAAACTCATTTGGACTGGCTGGAAACTGTTGCAGCATTGCTAGCAGGTCTGATCTAATTTGCTTTTACAATAAGTATCAGACTATCCTATATATTCCTATATCCTATATCCTTAATCCTTATATTCCTAACTATAGTTAGGAATATAATAACTCTAATTAATATATAATATAAAGTAAATGCTATGAGATCAGCAATTATAAAAAATTTATTTCAAAATGCGTGTTTTTAAGAAAGTTAAAAAATATATAAAATTCACAAATTATGTAATACTACTATAGTAGTAATAAAATCATTATTTTAATAATTTATTCCTTATGCATACAGATTTTTTTAAATTTTTGTCTCAGGTCTGGATTTGGGCCTATTCACTGCTGGTAAAATAAGAAATGACCTTCGCAATCTATTAGCCGATCAGCATTCCTTTGAGGAGGAGCTTGAAGAAGCCGCGCTAACTGCAGCTGCATTTATGCAATGGCTAAATCCAACGGCATCTGCTGCTATGTCGGGCTTTTCACCGGGATCGGGTAATGCTACACAATCTATCGGAATGAATCCTGGCGGATTTGGCCCTGGCGGTGCAATGGGGATGAATAATCCATCTTCTAACACGCAATACCGATTCCAGCAGCGAGATATGATGCGAAGATTGGAACAATTTAATCGGCAGATGCATCGGAAGCAATACAACGCATCGAATTTCGGCTATAACAATCGATACGGATCGAATTATAATGCGCCTTACGGTGGAAATTATGGTCACAAGCAAGGAAAGATATTCAGTGACGGTAGTTATTACCCAACTGGTCGTCAATTGGCAAGTGAGTGCAAAGCATAGCTAAATCCTTTTTCATTTCAAAAATTTTAAAAAGGATAAAAGATACGCAGGGCAGATAGATAAACATTTTAGATTGATAATGTTAATATGTATATGATTAACACAATTTTATATCAGGATTGGTTCAGGTTTTCTTATTAATGATTATAATTGTAATATACGTTTAATTAGTGATAATGTCAGATTTTGTTTTTTCGCACTAAACAAAATGAAATTTCGACCTTGGATTGTAAACAATTCAGATAGGATTTCGTTTTTTTTTTAAATTGAACAATTTTATAATTCGCGTATAATTATTTAAATTAAAAAGTATAAAATATTTGAATAATAATATCATTTTGTTTTCTCCTTTTTTATTTGAATTATTATGCGTGTTGCAAAAATTGTTTAATTAAAAAAAGCGAAATCCTATCTGAATTGTTTACAATCCCAAGGTCGAATTATTTATTTATTTTTAGTGCGGAAAAACAATATCTGACGTATGAATTAAATGTATATACAGTCAAACACTCTTTCAAGTCACGAACTACTTTTATACCAAGTTCCCATAGATGGTTTCCTATTAATTGTGTTCGACTGTATTTTAATTCGGTCAACTTAGCTACCTGTGGATTTGGTATAGTTTGCCTGAATAATAAATGCATGATGATTTTGGGATGATTAGCTGCTATTGTGACTTTTGTTTTGAATTTAATGGATTTTGAAATTCTTCTACTCCCCAAATAATCAGTGTTATAAGTGCCTCATTGTTTATTGTTCTCAATAAATAAAATTGAGCAATTTTACATTTGATTACATTCTTCATATTATCTAGAAAATCATATGCATCAATTATTTTAATTTCAACATCTTCTAAAAATTGAATGAAAACGCCCACTAAAAGATCGAATTACATATTTCGAAAAAAGTTATTTGTGAAAGAAAATTTAATTTGACAAATAAGACTTTATGGAATTGAAAAACTGTCAGGCAGAGATAGAAATTAATTATTTTCTGTGTAAATTCTGTTATTGCAAAATGTAACTTTTCTCATTTTCACAGTGTGAACTTGAAATACAAAATTTGTCGTTTCTGTAGAAGATCATGACGAACTAATTTGCTCTTTTATCAATCAACCTTACTAAATTATTGAGAAACGCTTAAAAATGAAAGATGTCATCGTTTGTTTTAGGTTCTGGATATTCGGAATTATCTGCTAAAAGTCAAAGTTATGTTCCGGCCGGTTTAAAAGAAGCGGTCATTTCCGCTGTGACTGGGGGAGTAAAAACTGAAGATGCGGATAAGGAAGAAACTGGTGATAATAACAAGGAGGAAAGCATCGCTAGCGACCAGGACTGTGAAATTCAGGTCACTAATGCTGATTCAGCCGCTCAAAAGATTCAGGAGATTAATCTTTCAGAAGCTGGGGAAGCCTAGAGATACTGCAGCTATCTCACGGCCACTAGTTTCCTTCCTGTTAATCGTTCTATAAAAAAATTGTTCTTCATGATGTTTCAACATTCCGACTGGAGTAGTACAGTCGAGTGGAAAAGTAACCGTTTGGTTTTCTGGAATTGATGTGTCGTTAATGATATGCACCTGAACTTTTCTTTCCCTTCAAGTCGAAATTTATCGTAGCACAACAATAGCCTTTGACTTTTATTTTTATTGTTTTAGAAAAAGTTGCAATTTGATAAAATTAACAATAAACAATTGACTTTCTTTGTGTAGTAATTTTAGGTGACGAAGTTAACAAAATTCGATATAAGCATTGCATTGCCCGGCTGAATACTTTATGATGTAAAATTTATCTCAATGGCATTATCTGGTACATTCATTTATACATATTATGTATAGTTAAGAATTAATTGTTTAACTTGTGTTTTCTTTCTCTATAATATAGTAAAGAGCTAAAGTTTCATTCGCTAATTGTACTTAAGAAATAAGTGAATGTTACCGCTCCTATTTTATGATTCTACCTTGTGGTTTAAATTTGGCGAGAATAAAAATGAAGCCATGAAAACTTTTGACTTTTAAATCACTTTTGAAAACTAAAATAAAAAATGATCCACTTAGTATAATTGTAGCTATAACAAGATTAAACAGAGCACTAAATATTTTTTTTACCGCACTCTGTAACTTTGCATTTAAAAAAGTTAATAGAGTTAAAAATTTGTTTATTCACACTAAAGTTTTATTCAATTGTCGAATTATCGCTTCAAATATCAAGAAATTCCATATTAAAATTAAGTAACCGCCGGTTACAGCCTTGTTATTTGTGATTGGTTGGTTGGTTAGAATGACTCAAATTTCTAAAATTAGCTATCGGAATCATTAGAATATCCAACCAAGGCAACGCAACAAACATCCCATTGATCTATGCTTTGTATAGTTTCAAAATATCTTACCACTATCCACGTAATTCATTTTTGAGATTGATTAAATTGATGGCTTCTAGGGTTAGGAAGGCATGGAAAGCATCTAGGATCTCGAATTCATGGAAATGTTTAAGACCTACTAGTTAATCTTTCATGCAGCTGTTTGAACTGTTTTGATAGAAAATAATATCTGCTATTACACAACAAATTTCTATAGAATTTTTTGAACTTCTATTTATTTTAGATAAAAATACACATTGACAGATGAAAAAATGACGTTGCAATTTTTAAAGTAACACTTAAAATGAAAATTTTACAAAAATATAGGAATAATGTTATAATCTAAATACATATTTCTTTACTTTGGAAGGCTTTACTGTACATATTTAATATATATAATATATATATATGTATATATATAGTTTGAAAATAAGAAATCAATCGTTAATCTTGGCAGACTCATAATCTAAATAAATAGATAGATAGCTATAGATAGCTATAGATATCTTATACCATATATAGGTACTAAACCACTGCAGCTACCGGTCGAGTTCGACCAATAGAACTGTTCTGTCTAAATGGGCGTCTTTGAGGAATGCAGCACAATATACTGGATAAAGGTTTAGTTGTCTCTTTGATAATCTCATCTAACATCATACAGATACACGCGAGGACATAAAGTAAACAGGAGGCCCAGCCGAGGAAATAAGCATAACCGTATGAATGACCCGTTAATTGAATGAGACTGTCTATCGATAGCGGGTACATCAACATTCCCACCGAAGAGGTCATGGCTAAAAATGAAACAGACTGATATAACAATGGCTGTATAGATGAAGTTTAATATTGTTGACACTCTTAAATGCTAAAACGTGAGGCCCTATAAAAGAATGCAAATTTTCCCGGCCATGTCTCGTGATATAGTTTATCGATCTTACTGAAACTTTGTCCATATGGCTTAGTATTGTTTGACTCACTGAATGCAAAATTTCAAAATCATTTGGGTTGTTTCGAGGGTGTCTATGAACTTGAGGAATGATCACCATCAAAGTAAAAGAAAAGGCTAAGGCTAACACCAACAACAGCATGCATTTTGCAAGGTAAAGTTGAAGGAAAGAAGAGAAGAGGCAGACCCAAGACCAACTATCTGGTCAATATGTCTGGTTTTCCAGCGCACACAGCATCTCCAGATTAGTGAGAAAATGCCTGGAGAAGTGCAGTATGGCAGTATGGAGAAGACCCAATTGAGCGTTAAGACAATAACAGGACGAAGTTTTAGTCTTTCTTCTTCTATCTTTTCTTTTATTCTTCTGACTTTAATTTGCGTTCTATATTATCTTCGTTCTTTTGCAGATTAAGGAGTGATTTTTTAACATTCGATAATTTTCTGGCCTCTTTAAAGATTCACCCAACATCTTCTATCTGTATTTGATTCATATAATACCTAGATGCGTAAACTAATAGCTTGATCACCTACCAGATACAAAAAATATTTCTCCAGCAGAGTGATAATAGTAAATTTTCTTAGCCAGAGAAGTTACACAAATGGCAGCAAAGGATAGCACTGACCCCAGGAAAGCGAATAATACTGAAAATAAGAGAAGCCCAAGAACAGCCTTTTGCCAACCTACAATATAAAAATAAAAGTCAACAACAATGTTAGACATACATGGTTACATTATAGGCTGTTTTAATATAATTTTTATAGTTGTTGTGCCATTGTGCTATATCTAGGTATTATAATTAATTCAATTTTCTTTTTACTCGAGCATAATCTTGCAAAATTCAAGAATCAAATGAGACCAGACACTTTTATTGCTTTTATGGAAATGTAATCACAGTGAAGGTAAACATAGTCAAATAAATGGTAATTTAATTTTTAAGGAATGTTTGCACAATAAAAATTCCCTATGCTTTTTATTTTTCAAAGAACTGCCATTGATCTGAGCAGTGTTGCAGAATCTGCTATTATACGCGTGCGTATATTACCTTATTTCATTATGGTAAGAAGTTAAATTTCGGAGTATAGTATGGTGTATAGCATTGAATAATTGGGGATAGATTAAGATAATCCTTCCAGTAATTGCGTCTTTCAACGCTGTCAGATACACAAGTTAATGTTTACTGATTGCTGAGCGCGGGTGATTCCACTCTGATCATCAGATGCGATGAAGATTTTGCTACCAATTCTGCAGAATGATAATTCTTGAGCTCTTGAGAAGATTGAACAAACAGAAAAAGAGAAAAACAAATTTTGAGTCACTTTTATTTGAAAACATTTTCGAAGACACCACCATATAGTTATCCCTTCTCTCTCAATTCTTTCCCTCTCTATAAGAGAAATATTTAAATATTTACCAAACGCATCAAACTGAGTGTAAATGTGTTTCAGCATGAATTGAATAATAATTCTTGTCAAATGTTTTAATTCAATTTTATCAGGAATCAAAAGAATAAGTAGCTAGTATAATATAATAATCTTTATTGCAGAATGTCAAACGCATTTTGTTACAAATTGTTATAGATAGTATATCAGTTAAGTAAAAGATTGGTATTCAATGCATTATTAAGTAAGTGTGTCTTTATGCGTCTCATTCGGATTAAAATATGTTTTTTTATTATGATCAGTCACTATATCGTTCTAATCATACCATGCGTTGGTTCGGAAGGTCAGAAGTTATGCAGGACATGGTCAGGATTCAAGACTTTGTTGAAAAGCTGTGGAGGCTATTCTACAGATTTCTATGTTTGGGTTGCAGTAGCCCAAACTTTATTATAACTTCTTTTAATGTAATTTTGAATTCGTATTTTGTCTTCTTTGCTCATGAAAGCCAACCAACGTTGGCTGCCGGATAGTAATCTGTTGATGGTTATAGGGCTCTGAAGATAAGATCGATATGGAGCGCTGCTCTAATCCATGGGCTCGGAGTATTTTGATGGCATAAGTAGTGTTCCATTCTCCTCCGGATTCCGTCTCGGTTCTCAATTCTTTGTTTACTTTTAAAGCTATTGAATGAAGTCGGAATGAAGTTTCTTTTCCATAAGCCAATGGATCGAGGATTCAATTGGTCAACAACAAGTATTATAGTTGAGACTTATTGACTAATTGAAACCTCGGGTCGATCAAATCCTAGATCTAAAGCAGGTTCGAGCCATTCATATATAAGTGTGGTTGGGAGGCAATAATTGATTTAATTTTCTATTTCTACAGAGTAAGATTGTGGAATCAAAGACTGATCGATGACAATCTTCTGATAATAATAGCTTGCAGGTGTAGGAAAACCTGTAATTAAACATTGATCTTTGCTCAGTCCTCATTTTCTTCAGTCTTAATGCAGTCTTAAATTTATATGACAAAGTGTTGACAGTTTTGACACTATTTTATAATTAACACAATATATATATATATATATATGACAGAATCAAATAATTCTTACATCCTCATTTGGGAGGGAGCTGTAGAAAAAGGAAAGAGAAAAATAAAAACACAAAATATGTTTAAATTGAATATCTCTGAATATCTATAGTGAATAATTTAAGTTTAAAAGATTGAATATATGGCATTACTATATAAAACATTCTGTGTGCCAATGTAATGTTTATAATGATAAGAATATCGTTTTATGCAGAGTGTTGATGGATTAGCAGATGTTATAACTGATCATGAACTATAACATATTTTTATTTTATGATTAATAGTTTTGCTCCTTCCAAGTCATATAGTTGCAGAAATTTTATTTCGCTTACTTGAACAGTCATAATGACTTTTTATGTAAATCTTTTTCTGTTCTGGTGATAAATACTTCACAAGGTCACACATATTCCAGATACTTTCTCTATTGCCATGCTTCGTCCGCTCCAACCACACAAATTGAGGATGCAATGTGGAACACAGCAGAACAAAGGCTCCAGCTGAACTGAAGGCTCCCATTCTCCGATACTTCGCGAATATTTGAAATTCCGTGGCTATGAATTCCTCCGAATAATGCCTCTGCTCGTAAGCGCGATTGTCCGGTATTCGGAGAGCGAAATGCTCCTTAACAAATTTCACCACATCTTCCTTACCCATTGTGTAGAAGTTTTCACTTTAAATGAGTCCCAGCTTGAATAATCTTCAAAAGTTTGCTTGGTAGAACTTTTAAAAGCTAATTTTCGTTTACTGATTTATTGTCAAAGTAAAGAAAACATTTGATTGGTTGGTAAGGAAAGCAAACAGAAAATAATCTCTGCAGGAAGTTAAGAAATGTGCCTTCTTATAATAAATTCTGAATAAAATTGTCAGCTAGGATAAATGATTTATGAAGTTATATATATTTATGTACATAATATACAAGACAAAATATATCAAGCGTTTAAAATGAAATCATTTTAATTTAATCATAAAGAAAGATTTGTTAAACAATTCGTTAAAATTATGTTATCAGATTTTGTCAAAATACGTGACATGTAGATATCAATAATCTACGAAATTTAAATCCACAAAAGTGTGTTCCTACATTTAATTAGCACAGTAAAACAAACAAATGAACATTTTTAGCTTTAAAACGAGTGACTTGGTTTTGGAGTTTCTATTCTTCTCTTAACTGTTATTCTCATAGTAACAGTTCAGATAGCTTCTGGTTTCTGGTTGACGTTTTTGTGTGAATGTATATTAATGTTTTGAGTTCATTTGTATGATTTTGTTTTAGGGTTTAAATATTGTTTAAGATAAAACAAGATCGATTAATTAATTTATGTTGAATAATAATAGTAAAACAATGGCAAAAATTAGGTTGTCTCAGTGAAACTTTTAATTCGAATTTTCATTATAAGCATTTGTTTCACGTACCTGCACTGGTGTCAGTCTTGAAGAAGGTTGTTGCGCAAGAATCATTATGGGGATTACAAATCAGCCATAACCCAGCGTGATTAGGGTGATGCTCTGCAAATTATTGATATCGTCAGATGAAATACTTGTACACATCAGGATAATAAACCATTACCAATAATATTTCCATACTTAACTTATGATGACTAATAATGTTAGCCAATCATATTCTGAGCTCTTAACTTCAGACTGAACACAGTGGATGCTAAATGTTTAATCTCTAACACGCGATACTGTATATAAATGTGAATAGTGTTTTGACAATAGAGTAAGTATACCAGAGTAGCCACTCTTGCTAGTAGATATTTGGATATCGATTTGTTCCTATACCAAGAATCAGAAAATCCTATCTCCACCATTATAAATTGGTAAAGTTCAAGATGTCATAGCGACGAAACTCAATATCGGATTTT